>ML681978.1:2967149-3118728 GCA_007922195.1 Podocnemis expansa
TGCAGCCCCCTTTCTGGGGCTGAGGGACAGCCCTCAGCACCCTGGCCAAGGTCCTGAGGGTTCCCTGGCCAGGGTGCTGAGGATCCACTATTGTTTCGGAACACTTTGTTCCGAAACAACATGTTCACACGCCTTGTTTCGAAACAAGGGTTTCGAAACAAGTTTGTTTCGTCCCCAAATGGGGTTTAACTTGTTTCGAAACAACTGTGCGTTGTGTGAACATGGTTTTTTTTGTTTCGAAACAACGAGGTTGTTTCGAAACAAAAGTGCCGTGTGAACACAGCCACAGAAAACTATGGTACCCATCTGTGGAAGTGAAAAAACAAATTAACAGAGACAGATGGGTACCCAGGAGCCACCTACTACAGGACAGGCCTGACAAAGAAAACAACAGAATACCACTGGTCATCACCTACAGTCCTCAGCTAAAATCTCTCCAACACATCATCAAAGAAAAATGCATCTGATGAAGTGGGTTGGAGCCCATGAAAGCTTATGCCTAAAGAAATCTGTTAGTCTATAAGGCACCACAGGACTCTTGTTGTTTTTGGTGGATCTCTGCATCTCAAGGTTCTCTGAGGGCCCAGGGCCAGCCCTGGGACACCATTCATTTTAGAATTTAAGGTGCAGTTTTTGTTCCATGCTCCGCAGCTGCTAAAGACTGCACGTGCAGCTGAAGTGCTGTGTTTCCACTGCACAGGGATAATATGATGTTGGACACTTTGTAAGATATATGCATCCCATGCCTGCAGTGGAGCTATGTTCTGTAGCGATTTCCTCTGCCCCAGCATATGGATGTGTAGGAGAGTAGAATGGAAATGGTGATTCTACAACACTGCTGTTCTGTCTCCTTCCACACTCAGGGCCCAAGTATAATTCTTTTCAGGCCCAATACAAACTTCTAAGTTCTAACACTGGTAATGTGGTTGCAGCCTGGACTGGGCTCATCAGGGACTTCAGACTCCAATAAAGTATACCCTTTTCTGCCCTCCAACCCCATGTGGGGGCTCTGTTCACACTTTTTTGTTTTACTATTTATTTATTCAATTTCAGCAAGTTTACAAATCCTTGCCATGTAAATATAAAAAACAAAACAATAATCATCACAACAGAGCACTATTGTTTAGAGAAAGGTTATACAGTAATCCTAAGAAGACAAGATGGGCCCTCTTATATAAGGAGGCAAGATGGCCCCCCTCAGTGACAGCCAGCCAGGGCTGCCCCACCCCTAAGGGGGCGTAGCCAGGGGCAGGTGGACAGGACAGAAAGTATAAAAGGCAAACCCTGGAGCTTAGTTAGGGCTTGGCAGTCAAAAGGGAAGGATGTCCTTCTGCTTTCTCCACAGCCCCTGCAGGAGACCTGCCTTGCTGAGAATCTGCTGGCACCCAGGGGACTAGATGGCCACCTGGATCTACCAGCGACAGAAGGGCCAAGGATGCTACCTTAGTGGACAAGCCTGAGAAATTCCTGGAGCTGGCCATGCCATCACCACCACCACCGGAGGAACCTGCAGCCCCTAGTTGCCAATCTCTCTCCTGTGACCTAGACAAGTTTCTCTGGGCCACTGATGATTGCCCTGATGAGGCCTAGTGTGATCTAGAGGAATTACCTTTGAAGGAAGACTCACCTGGCCTGTTAGCTCTGCTGACCCCCGATGATGACAATGAGGGGTTTGGTAACCTGCCCTTGGGCTACTAACTGGAGGAGGTGGAGGATGAGGAGCCTGAGCAGGTACCTTGGAACACAAGGTCATGGGTGAACCAGAGGGCTTGGACCTCAGGACATCAGTGACTGAGGCAGGGACTAAACCGGTGTGTTGCAGTCAGGACCCCGTTGGTCCCGTGACAGACCTTGCTGCCCAGTGCCAGGCTTTGGGCTAGGACACAGTGGGGTTGGGCTGGCCTGAGGCCTCTCACCTCCCTGCTTCTGAGCTCGTGTTGGAAGCTGCTCCCAGCTAGCTGTAGCAACCTTCTTGTTTGCCTTCATCTCAACCCCCTAGAGACAGTAACATTGGTCTGTCTGCCCTGCTGAGGGGCCAGAGACAGTAATACTTGTCCGCCTGCTTGCCTGAGAAGCAAGGCAGCTGAGAAAGATAGCAGCCAGATGCCTCTACAGGCAGGCTTGAGGCGCCTGTCTTAAAGTAATGTAATCGTAAGAGCTCTCTATTTAACAGGGTTACCATATTACAGAGCAGGCAACTTAAAACTACTGAAATATAGTTTATAGTGATTTTTAGTGAATTGAGTTCAATCTTTCATTACATATGTTTAACAAACCAGGCCTGCCTATCAAATATAAATACTAAAAAACAAACAAACAAAAAAAACCCCCCAGACAGATATTCTGATTTTTTTGCAGGTGAACATGCTTTGTCTGAGTATTGAATAAATGGTAACTACATATCTAAATATTTTGTCTGATGTTAATTTTCCCATAACAATAACTTGCCATATGTTTTTCCTCTAGAGTTGGACTATTTTTTTTTCCAATGAGACATTATCAGTAGCCTAGATTAAAGCTATACTCAGATTGAGAGCTTAATTCTTCATTTCCTTTTGTGTGATCATTTCCATCAGGAAGGCCTAAGGATCAATTGGTAATAAAGACAAAATCACTTGTGATACTTGGATACAGATTCCCTCCACACATCTCTTTCCTGTCCCCTGCCCAGAAAAATGAAAATATTGTTGACACCACTACAAACATGAAACTACAGTAGCTGCTCTGGTGCTGCTCCATATCTAGGAAAGGATTGCTGCCCCACCCCCATGTGACCCTCTAATCTAATGCCATGTGTGGCTGCTTGGCTTTGTGGCAAAGGATTTCTCTTTACACAGTTGCATGTTGGCTATATATTATTCAATTCTTTTTGGGACAGGGGTGGTGGGTGGGGGTAGTGTGTGTATTTTTTTCTATCAGTGTGTTGTGTTCCAACTTCTTTCCATACAGCTTCTGAGGAAGATATACTATAACTTCAAACCTACCTTCTATGTTCAGTTGGGCAGAGACTCTAAAATATATTGCTATAGCCATTAAATTTAGTTTCCTTTTAGAACTGTTTCTTTTGCATGCTGTAAGGAAAACATACTGAAGAATAAGCAATAGTGAGGACATTAGAGCATGCAATTCTTTCCCGTGTGGCTAAGCTCATGGAGTCATGCATTGGGAAAAACAAACACAAGGAGTCCTGTAGCACTTAAAGATGAACAGATAGAGCCCTGCAAATCCACAGATATCCGCATTCTATCCGCATCCGTGGATAAAACATGGATGTCTGTGGACCATTTCTTGTGGATGCAGATCGGATACGGAGCCACATAGTTTTATCTGCACTGAGCTAGAGCCCTGCAAATAAGTGGATATCCACACTGTATCTGCATCTGCAGATACAACACAGATATCCGTGGGCAGGGCTGTCCCTAGGGGGATGCGGGGCCCTCACACTCCCCCCAGCACTGGGGGCATGGGGCTGGCTGGCCCAGGGGAGTGCCTGACAAGGCACATCATTCACTAACCCCTCCAGGTTCCTGTTGCTGAATATCAGGATCCAAGAAGTTCTGCAAATAGGAGTAGGAGGGAGGGTGATGGATCATATTGTCCCTGGGACTTCCAGCCAATTTGCATAGGTTCCCCCATGCACTGGCAAAGTTGATGGTATTTGGCTGTGCAGCTTGCATATGGCTCCACACCCAGCTGTGAGATGCCACCCTGCCGACCCACACCAGACACATCTACTGTTGTGGTTCTCAAGATTTTTAAATAGATCCCATCCCTTCCATGAACTTTGTTGTGATGCTTGCCTTCCTCACAACCTTCTGAGTGGCAGCATGAGAGTAGCGGAGCAGGGGAGGATAGAGTGGAGTGTCAGGAGAGTAAGAGAAGTGCAGCTGGGTGGCAGGCACCAGGGAAGGCAGCACAGCATCTGCAATTTCCTATGCTGTTTCTGCCCTAGGCCAAATGCCTGGGCATGCTGCAGGGCAGGACATTTTAAAAGGCTCTGGCCTGGTCCCAGCTTACAGGTGCATGCAAATGAGGTGGGGGAAGTTAGGGAACCCATGAGTCCATTTCAAACAAGTCCATTTCACTCAGGATGGGAAAAGCAAGAAGGATCCACCCCAGAAAGGGGAAAAAAACAAACAAACAAAGAAACCAAAAAATAACAAAAACAAACAAACCCCAGGATGAAAGTCATGTCTGATCACCAGCCATTTACAATGATCACACAGAACCTCTGAGGAAGCAAGACACAAGAAGATCTGTAGATTTACTTGGGAGTCAGCAAATATAGAAGATGGGTAAAAAGATGAAAACTTACCCAGTATCTGTGGGTGAATGGGCAGGCAACACTAATTGTCACCTACTCACCATGGGATGGGCAGGGGGAATTCAAACATCAAGAGATTAGTTTAAAAACACAGTATAATCTTTGGCCAAAAAAGACTTATTTTTGCCATTCTTGTGATTTTTGATCCTTTGAAACTGGCAATACTGTATAAGTTACTACCATATACTTCACTCAACGAATTCCTTTCCCTAACTGTATTCTTCCCGCTAGTGTAGAGTCAGGCTTCTGTAGCCACAATGTAGGGACACAGACAGCTAAAATAAATTGAATGTACCTTTAAAGCATCTGTTAGCAACACTGTATCTGTTTAATATCACAACTGAAATAACTAACTCAGTTTAATAGACATTATAACCAATGTCCAACAAAGCTTGATGTTGTGAATTTAGAACTTCATTTTGTTTTCTTGATAAAACTTGTTTTGGGCGTATACTCTGGAATTTCATTTAAATGTGTGAACAAGATGCGTGAATGGTGTGTGTGATGGAATCAGTCAACACCAGCCTATCCTGATGAAATGCAAATACTACCTTAATGGCTAAGTGATGGAAACAACTCCCACAAAAGCAAGGATCCACCCCCAGAAAGAAAAGAACAAAACACAAGGTGAAAGTCATGTCTGTAAACGGCTGGTGATCCATGATCACACAGGATCCCTGGCCAGCCCTGCCTGCCTGTCACCCAGTCTTGCCACCTCGGATAGTGAGAGGTGGGTGACCCCTGGCCAGGCCTACCTGCCGCCCCCGAGCCTTGCCCCTGGGCTAAGGGGAGGGAATCTCGGCCAGACCTGTGCACTGGCCTGGGGGGCAGGAGTTTGACATGAGGCCAGACCTGCCCACCAGCCCACTGGCCTGGGGTTTGACCCCTGGCCAGACCTTCCTGCTGCCTGGGCTAGGGGGAGGTGACTCCTAGACTCACTGCCTGGGCTTGGGGGGCGGGAGAGGAGGGCATAAACCCTGGCCCCACCTGCTCCCCAGCACTGCTGCCTGGACTTGGGAGGTGAGCCCTTGCCCAGCCTGTCCCCCCCCTCTCCCAGGCTTGGGGAGGGGTGGGGGTTGACACTTGACCAGGCCTGTGACCCTGGCCTTGCCACCTGGGCTGGTGGTGGGGGTAAATAACCCCTGGTCGAGCCTGTCTGTTGGCCTGCTGGCATCACCACCTGGGTGTGTGTGTGCGGGGGCGGGGGGGGGGGTTGCAGATGATGCCTGGCTCAGCCTGACCCCTGGCCTCACTGCCTGGGCTTGTGGTGGACAACCCCAGGCCCATGTGCTTCCCAGCCCTGCCACCTTGGCTTTGGAGAGGAACAACTGCTGCCAGGCTCTGCCTCCTGGGGCTCACCACCTGAGCATTGGGGAGGAGGAGGAAACCCTGGCCCTGACCTCGTCACCTGGGCTTAGGGGAAGTGACCCATGTCCCCAGCCTGCAGGCTCCAAGGGGGAGGGGCGGCAGGCAGCCGAGCCATTCACCAGCAGACCAGGGGCTGAGTGAGCCTGTGGCTGCTGGCCAAAAACATTAGCAGCTAGCTGTAGGAAACCGGGGGCTTGTGTCATGCCGGTCCCCCAGGCGGCTGCCCCGTTTGCCCAACCCTAAGATGGCTCTGTCCATGGGCCATTTCTTGTGGATGCAGGTTGGATACAGATCCATGTATTTGTATCCATGCAGGGCTCTACTAACAGATTTATTTTTTGCATGAGCTTTTCATGGGAGAAAATCCCACTTCGTCAGATGCTTTGAAGATGGGGGAGCTTACAGAATGGTAGGAAATAAATGCAGGGAAGTGTAAGTCATAGGAACAGGTCACACTGTAACAGCAAATCAAAACAGTTGTAAAGATTCAAACAGTGGGGAACAACATACAGAGGGAGATGAAGTCAGATCACTTTTTGTAATGAGAGAAAAATCCAATGTCCCAATTAAGACCTGAAGCAATGCAAACAAATTTATAAATGAATTCAATTTCAATAGCTTCCCTTTGACACCTTGATTTAGTATGCATCTGTGTGAGTACAGCAATTGGAAAGTCTCTCATAGAGGTGAGCCTGCTGCTCTAAATCACTGGGATGCTGTCTGTTCCATTAATAGCATCATCAAGATCTGTGCTGTCATGAATTCTCTGTTCTCATTGCTCTGCAATTCTAATGGATGTTGACCTGTTAACACTAGGGTGGGTTCAGCTTAAAAGAAATTAAACTATAAATTATTTCCTTCATTAACTTAATTGGAACATGCAAAGAATGAACAATTAATCATTGAAAAAGAAAAAAGTAAACTCAATGTACACAGAGAGGATATTAGATGCTGTTATGGAATAATTCAAATTGAGAATATTGAGATAAAACAAGAAAGGCTGTCAGAAAGCAGCATTCTCTCAATGGGACACAGGAATCAGCTCATTCAGAGCCAGCTACCCATGCCTCATTGTGAATGTGGCCCTCCCTTAACTTCAGAGTAAAGACAACCATAGTGCAGATGCTATGACTAATCTACTATCACACAGTCACAGCACCTCCCTCACCTGTGAAATGAATGGGAAAACCTGAGAAGGGTTCAGTTTGTGTTATAGACAGACACAATTGACTTTAAGGAGCTCTTTAGTCCTCCTGTCTCCCATATTTACACTTAAAATTATTTTAATCTCTAGAACTCTTACAATTGATTGTTACCAGGCTTGGCCAACATGCAGCCTGAGGGCCAGAATGCCACCCACTAAGGGCTCTTATCCAGCCCACGGAGCCACTGCATACACCTTCTCTTGCCACTTCTGACACTTTCTTCCTGCCTTGCCATGCCATGCTCCCCTCCCCACCTTTTCCTTCTCTTGCCACCCCTGCCCTGCTCACCACACTCCCCCTTCCCTGCCACATTCCCCTGCCAGCTACACACACTGCCCTTTCTTGCCACCCCTGCCACACACACCCCTCTTCCCCTGCTACCCCACATGGCCACCCCTGACCTCCCCTCTCTTGCCAGCCCTCCGCCTTGCTCCCTACACTGTCCCCGCATGGCCACTCCTGCCCTATCACCTCTTCTCTTCCTTGCCAGCCTTGCTGTTACAGAACATTTACAGAACCAAACTGAATTTGTAAGCTGGTGCTTATTTTTGACTGTTTATATTTTTTAATAATAAGATGAATGTCTATGCCTTATCTAGCCAAAATTAGCTCACTGGCCCCCGAGTGAGAAAGAATTCCAATGTGGCACCTCATCCAAAAAGGTTGGACACCCCTGATTGTTAACCTATCTGTATGTACCAAGTGTGTGAGTATTACATAGTCCTACATGGGGGAAAAAATAGTATTGTCTTATAGATGTAGTCCAGACAAAGCAATAAGAAGAAACTGTTATGGGATCCAGGGCCTGGCTGCCCGCGGCTGCAGTGGGGAGTCCGGGCTCAGCTGCCCGCAGAAGCAGCAGCCCTGTCCCTGGCCGGGGATCTGGGGCCTGGCCGCCCGTGCCAGCGGCAGCCCCGTCCCCGGCCGGGGATGCGGGGCCTAGCCACCCATGGCGGTGTGGCGGCTTCTTGCCCTGTCCACAGCCAGGGGGGGCAGGGCCTGCGGGCCAGGGGCGGGGCCTGGGCCCGTGCCCACAGCCAGGCGGCAGGGCCTGCGGGCCAGGGGAGGGGCCTAAAAATGTTAGTAATGGCAAGACTACACACTGGTGGCCTTTTTAGGAACAAGAATTTTCAGTGGGTCCTTCGCTACACAGTTACATTTATTGTAAATGTGGTGATCTTTTTAAAAAATATTTTTGTCAAATAATCCTTGAAGGATCGTGCTGCTATGAGTTATAAAGTTCTGAGTTTGTATAATCTATTTCTGGAAACACAGTAGATGTGTCTTTTAGCTTCACAGTCCCTTTTTTGGCTACTTTCTATTTTAATAGCTTTATTTAGAAAGGTTATGGTTTCCTTCCTACAAAGTTTTGTTGTCTGGGATTCATTAGAATTTTCAGGCAACTGATATCTCTTTTGCCCCAGTAGGTCTTAGTATCGACTATTCAATAGGATGCAATTTCCAGAGATCTTTTATTATTCAAGTACTTAAAATTGTAACTTCTGAGGTACGGATAACACAGCTAGATCTTGTCTGAAATTCCTGTTTGTTATAGGTGTAGGTAATGTGCTACATGTTGGGTTTTTTGGTATTTTTTGTTTATTACTATAACTTTTTAGGCCCAAACTTGCCAACATTTAGAATGTAAAATCCAGTTAGACTTTGAAAAATACTCTCTCCTCTTACTGAATTTATCCATTTAATTTTATATTGTCTTCAGCAATATTTTCTAATCTTGCACTGGGCCACGACTGTGGTTTCTATAAAGAGATGGGCAATTGATAAGTCAGATAAGCATTCACTCTAATCAAATAAAATGTTTACTGAAGCAACAGGCTTCAATACAAATTGTTTGATTCACATCCAGATACTATTCATTGGCTCTTGCGGCCAGTCTATAATCTATTCTAGTTGGATAGCCCAGAAATACTTGAAATCAGTTATGCCAATGCTCCTTCCTCTTTCCAGTGTCTGAATTTATTTAAAGCAGTGGTACCCAACCTTTTTGGCTGGAGGGCCATAGATACCATTTTTACAACCCTGAAGGGTCACCAGTCCCCACCAGCAGCCTCTTTCCTTCAGCTGCAGCCACACAGAAGGAGTCCTTGCTGATCTCCCATCCTCTTTGTTATAGCTATAACTATATATATAGCTATAGCTATAATCAAATGTGTACTGTTCTTCACCTGGGTCCCTAGGCAGTGGCTCCCTTCTGTCTGGCATGGGGCTGAGAGATCATTGCCCCACTTCCTCTTACTTTATCAGGGACTCCACTACATAGGGACTCAAGTGGAGCACATTGCTCTCTGCTTAATCCAGGGGACAGGAGTGCTGATCTACTGTTCCCTTGATTGCAGCAAGAAGCCCACAATGGTCTGGTAACCCTGAGGCAACACACTCTCTGCCTGGGTCCTTACTCTGTGGCTCCCTTCTGCAGCCAGCAGGAGGAGAGCAGTTGGCCACTTGGAAAGCCTCCATTGGCCACTGTTGACCTGCGTGCCACTAGTTTAAAGCAATATGTGGGTTCTCCCCCTCTGTAAGAAATCTGTGATAATTCTACTTAAGAAAAACATCTGGAGAATATCTTGGGCAGGGTATCAGTTTTTATTACAGCCAGTCTAACCCTTAATAGGAGAGGGATTTTTTTTCCCCATCTTACAGGACTTCCTTAACATTCCACATTATAATTCCCAAATTATGTGTAGATGATTTTATTGGAACTTCTTTTGAACTAAACTACATTGCATAGTTGTAGCATCACTATTTGTGATATAATGTAGCATTCACAAACTAGTCAATAAAACTTTTGACCTCACCATACTATTTTGTAGTCTCATTTTATTCTCCGTTTACAGTTCTTTCTCTTTTTATAATCATATTTATGTAACTGAATTTGTTCACTTCTTTTTCATATTTAAACTAATACTGCTTGGGTTCATTTTTATTCCTTGATTTTAAAGATACTCATGAAAAGGTATTTTTGTCCTCTTTAGGAAAATATCTCAGTTTCCAAAATGGTGATGTTCCTACTGAAAGACTGGTATTATGTTATTTTCATTCAATAAATTATAGTGCCTTATTGTCAGTTCCTGTCACTCTGTATAATAGTTGGTAGTGATATTAACAGAGGTCTCTTCATTGTTTGCAACTGTAGCAGGAACGCACAGCCCCCCTCGGAGGTAGGCCAGAGGGTTTTGCCTGTCAGTAGAAGGGTGGAGCCAGAGCCGGTCTGTCAATTAGGCTGGAAGCGGAGGGGCGGGACAGGAACAGGAAGTATAAAAAGGGCAGCAGTCAGCTCAGTTGAGCACTAGCTGCTGAAGGGGAATAATGCATCTAGACTTGTTCTTGACCCCAGGCTGCTCTGTGGGGAAGCTGGGCTCCGGCCACCAGACCCGTGCCCACAGGTCTGGCGGGGGTCTGCCTGTGGCCGGGAACTGGAAGCTGTTGCTTGGGTTTGGGTCTAACCCAGGCCTGCATGGAGAGTGCCCACCAGCAAAGCAGGTAGGGGCTCCCAAGCTGTACTCTACAGGGCTCCCTGAAGTGCTGCGGCCCTCCGGCAACTTGGCTGCTGGGAGCCCTGAGCCTCTGCCCACCTTATGTGACCTGGAGGAGTTACCACTGGCAGAGGAGTTTGATGGACTCCCTGACCTGCCACCACCAGATGAGATAGAAGGCTTCTATAATCTACCCCTGGGGGATTACCCCGAAGACCCACCAGATGAGGTACGGCAGGAACTTGAGGCCAGGGGTAGCCCAAGGGAGTGCGGCTGCAGCCCTTGACGGGAAGTCACATCTCAGGGGCAGCGTGTTGCAGCTCGGACCCCGTTGACCCCTACACCGAGGCCTCAGGCCCCGTAGAGTCCACTTCGGGGTTGTTGTGTTGTGGCTTGGACCCCGCTAACCCCTGTCTGGAGGCCTCAGCCCCTGTTGGGGACCTTGGCTGGGACACAGTGAATCTGTGTGACCCAACACCCTTGCTGACCCCGACCCCTGCCCTACACCAGCTCTCGGGTCTTGACCCTGGGAGGCAGCAGTGTACTTCTCCTTCTCTGAGTGACTGAAACTGACACCGTGAAACTTTTGCCCTGCCAAAGGCCTAAAGACTTGGCGGTCCCGCCCCATGAGGGGCTGGGGACATGAACGAGCCACCCCCTTCCCCTTGGGAGGGTGGGCAGCTTACTCACAGCAACCAAATAACTATTTTCTATAGAACCTCTGCAAATTGTAACAATTGACATAAACTCCACACTAACCATTAAGGAGGAATAGCTTCTCTAGAAATGAATGACACAATTTGGCAGGTTACAACAGGGCTAAGGTCAGTGAAAGAATATCTGTCAGTTAAAATCTCTCCATTAGCTGTCCCAGACAGTTTCCATCATAACTTCAAATCTTAAGTCTCCCCTGAATTCTGTAGCAGTAGATGGTGACAAGGAACAGCTGTTATGATTGGACTCAGGCTAATAAGGCCAAGCACTCCCAGAACAAAACAACATTTTGAACTTGGTCCAGGGGCCAAGAGATTTAACAGACATAGAAGAAACTGCATATTAATAAGGAAACACAATTTCTAACTAGAAAATTTCAACATTCCAGTTTAAACAGTAAAATTTTCTTCTGCTTCCCTTATCACATTATCCTAATACCTATAGGAAAAGAGAAAATTATTATATGCTGGTGAGTTTCTTCTTCAGAGCTCTTAAACATAGATTTGTAGTTTCCAAGGTCATAAGTAAACATTATGATCAGGTAGTCTGATCTCATGCATAATACAGGCCATAGAATTTCTCCCAAACAATTCCTAGAGCATATTCCTTCGAAAAACAACCAATCTTGATTTAAAAATTGCCAGTAACTAGAAAATACACATCAAGCCTTGGCAAATTGTTCCAATGGTTAATTATCTTCAGTGCCAAAAATGTACACCTCATTTCCAGTCTAACTTTGTCCAGTTTCACCTTATAGCCACTGGATCCTGTTATACTTATCTCTGCTAGAATGAAGAGCCCATTATTAAAGATTTATTTCCCACGTACATGTTTACAGACTGTAACCGAGTCACCCATTAACCTTCTTTTTTCAGATTAGATTGAGCTCTTTGGGTATGTCTACACTGGAGCCTTAGGTCAACGTAACCTGCCTTAAGTTGACCTAAGGTACTCCCTGGCCACATTCAGAATTTAACTCAACTTAAGCAATTGCTTAAGTCGACTTAACTCCTGCCTTGAAAGTCAACTTAAGTATTAAGTCAACTTTTGAAGGCAGGAAGTGTTGGGGCCCAGGCCAGTCCCAGTCCGGGTCGGGGGCCAGATCTGGCTCCAGGGGCCCAATCCAGCCACTGCAGTCAGGCAGCTGGGAGCCTGATCTGGCCCAAAGCCACTTGCTGCCATCAGCAGGCAAGTCAGAGCCTGTGAAATTGACCAGGCTGGGTCACTGGGCTGTCTCCCCAGTGGCAGAGTTTGCTGCTCAGGGCTGGATCAGCTCTGAGTCACCTGCTGGCAGCAGCAAGCAGCTCGGGGCCAGATTGGGCTTTGAGCCTCCTGCCACTGGTGGCAAGCGGCATGGCGGCCAATCTGGCCCTTAGCTGCTTGCTGCAGGCAGTGGGGGCTATGAGCCAGCTCCTGCTGCTGGTGGCAAGGGGCTGGGAGCCAGCTCCTGCTGTAAGCTCCCACCCCTTGCTGCTGGCAGCAGGAGACAGCTCCACCCCCTTGCTGCTTGTGGCAAGGGGCTTGGGGCGGTCTCCAGCTCCCAGTTGCCTGCCTGCAGCAGCAGGAGCCAGATCAGGCTCACGGGTCTTCTCTGAACCGTTTCCACTTTACCAGTATCCTTCTTCTAATTGTTGGCACCAGAAATGAAGACAGTATTCCAACAGTGGTTGTACCAGCGCCAAATATAGACGTAAAATAGCCTTTCTACCCTAGTCAAGGTTCTATTTATGTATCTCAAGACAGCATGCAAAGTTTATCAGTAATGATTGTATTTTTTTCAGGTCATTGATAAAAATGCTGAATAGCATAGTGCTGAGACCCAGTTTTTACAGGACCCCACATGTACCATGAGACAAAAAAGTAGCGGGCATTTCACAATCAATATGTGGCATATTTGTAGTTCTGCTGCTTGGTTTTCTTGTTTCTCAGGGTATATTGAACGTTGTAATGTTTAACTTTCCTAAAAATGCATCTGAAAATCACATGACAAATATTTTCTTATCTAAGCCTGTCACAACTGGCAGCTGCCAACCCAATTCCACACCTGACTGTAACAGTACAATCTGGTGGTTTCTTACTAAGAGTAATTTTAAAACAAACTATGCTGCAATCCCTTATATTAATCTCTAATTCACCTCTGTATGACTTCAGGGTTTAAGTCTGTCTCCCTGAATCCTCTTAAACATCATACTATGGCTGGAGTGGTCACCTGAGGTGACTTCCCTACCTACTTTTTCAAAGTTTCTTAGATTAACACACAACTGTCATGGAGTGAGGACACTGAGGGAAAACAGTACAAACAAATATATTAATAAATCTAACAAACATGAAAAATGGGTAAATAGTGAGGTGGCAAAATCTGCTGACACTACAAAATTACTCAAGGTAGTTAAGTCAAAATCAGATTTGAGGAGTTGAAAAGGGATCTCACAAAACTGGTTTGACTAGGCAACAAAACAGAAGATGAAATTCAGTGTTGATAAATGCAAAATGATGCACATTGGAAAATATAATCTCAATTATATACAAAATGATGGGGTCTAAATTAGCTGTTACTACTTGAGAAAGAAATCTTGGAGTCAGTGTGGACTTTTTTTGACAACATGCACTTAATGTGCAGCAGCAGTCAAAAAAGCTACCAGAATCCTAGGAACCATTAGGAAATGGATAGATAACCAGACAGAAACTATCCTCATGTCTCTATCTAAATCCATGGCATACCCTCATCTTGACTACTATGTGCAGATCTGGTAGCCCCATATCAAAAAAGATATACTAGAATCAGAGAAGGGCAGCAAAAAATGATTAGGGGTCTGGATTGGAATACTTACCTATGAGGAAAAATTTAATAGAGTGAAACATTTCAGGATAGAAAGGAGATGATCTAAAATGGGGATGTGACAGAGGTCTATAAAATCTTGACTAGTGTGGAGAAAGTGAATAAGGAAATGTGAACTCTTTAACATAACACAAGAAATAGGGTTCTCCCAATGAAATTAGTGGGCAGCAGGTTTAGAATGCACAAAAGGAAGTATATCTTGCAGTGCTCAGTCAACCTGTGGAACTTCCTTGCCAGGGGTTGTTATGGAGGTCAGAACAGCTGTGTGTACACTATGGGTTTAAATTGAGTTAAAGCCCCTTAAGTCGACTTAAACAAATCCCAGTCCATATTTAGAAACTATTAAGTCAATTTAAGCAAGTGGTTATGTCAACTTAACTCCTGCCCTGTAAGTCGGTTTAAGCTTTTAAGCTGACTTTACAGGGCAAGGCGCAGCCCCTTCCTCGCCCCTGGGTGTGATCAGGCTCAGGGCCCAATCTGGCCTGGGGACCGGATCTGGCTCCTGCCTTATGGTGAGGAGCTGGGAGCCAGGGCTCTCAGCCCCTCTCTGCTGGTGGCAGGGGCCAGCAGCCAGTTTCTGCAGGCTGCAGGGCCCAGGAGATGGCTTGGAACCCATCTGGCTCCCAGCGGCTAGCCCTGCTGAGCAAGCAACTAGGGGTCTGTGTAATTGACCAGACTCCAAGCTTGTGAAATTGACCAGCCTCCAACCTGGTTGGGCCACAGCGCAAGCAACTGGGAGCTAGATAGGCTCCAAGCCAGCTCCTAGCCCCTGCAGCCTGCAGAGAGGGGCTGAGCCCCATCAGGCTCTTAGCCCATCTCTGCAGTCTGGGGGCTGGCAGCTCATTCCTCCCCTTGCAAGCAGCCAATGGCAGGAGGAGCCAGCATCTCCCCATGCCACTTGCAAGTGGCCAGGGGACAAGCTGGCTCCCCCTGCCCCTGGCTGCTTGTGAGTGGCTAGGGGAGATGCTGGCTCCCCACACCCTGAGGTGCAGAGAGGGACTTGGAGCCAGATCAGGCTCCTAGTCCTTCTCTGCTGCCCTGCCACCTGGGGAGAGGGTGTGGGAGGTGTCATTGCACTCCCCCCTCCACTTCATGGGTGGCAGGGGCTTGGAGCCAGCTTCTGCTGGTGGTGACAAGCACTGTTCCCTCTAAGCTGTGCGCATGTGCGCGCGCGCACACAGGTCATGAAACCTGCGCACACAAAAAATAAAGTGTGCACAAAAAATGTCAATAGTGCTAATACTGGTGCTCACAAAGAAATGTTTTTGGACACACAAAGAAATTGTTTGTGCACACAGTCTACGAGTAATTAGAGGGAACATTGGTGACAAGTGACTGGGGCAGAATTCAGCCTGAGGTCACTTATCACTGCTAGCAGGAAGCTCCTGTGAAATTGACCAGGCTGCTGAGCCTCCTGCCAGCAGTGATAAGTGACTTGAGGCCAAATGCAGCCCTGAGTCACTTGTCACTGCCAGCAGGAGCTGGCTCTAAGCCCCTGCTGCCTGTGGAGAGGGGGTGGGAGCCAGGTTGGGGTTCTAGCCCCTTTTTGCTGGCCCCGCTTGCCCATGGAGAGGGGCTGGGAGCTCGACCCAGCTCCCAGCTTCTCCCCAGAGGGCAGAAGCTGGATGAGGCCCCCCCAGGGCCAGATCAGACTCTGGAGCCAATTGGACTCTGGGTACTCAATCAGGACCTGGAGTGGAGTAGGAGGAGGGAAGCCCTGGGTATTGGCCAGGGCAGACATACCCTGCAGTCAACTTAACAAGGTTGACTTCCATATGCCCCCCCCGGCCAGTGTAGACATAGCTAATAACCACCAATTGACTTGATTTCCATGAACTTAGCCAACTATAGCACTAAAAGAATTAGATAAGATGTAATATGATTCTCTGTGTGTCCCTAGCCTCTCTTTGCCAGAAACTGGGAGTGGATGACATGGGATGGATCATTCAATGATTTCCTGTTCTGTTCATTCCTTCTGAAACACCTTTCATTAGCCTCTATTAGAAGACAGGATACTGGGCTAGATGGGTCACTGGTCTGACCCAATATGGTCATTCTTATGTTTTAATAGGTTAAGAGTGAAACCCTTGTCTCACTGATGTCAATCAAGATCATGCCACTGACTTCAGTGAGACCAGGCTTTCACCTTAAGAACCCCTGGTACAGTTCATAACACAATAAAACTTATCAAGTGTTCCTTTCTTAAGTGTGTGCATTAAATATACACTATATCACATACTAATATTTTTTCCACAGGGCCCCTGCCTCATAAATTAATGAGGTAATGTATGGGAATTAATGATGTTGTGGAAAAAAATGTATGAGAACATGTAATTAAAAATTGTGTCATAATGCATACACACAAGGGGAGGGGGTAAATTATGAATGCATTGGCATTTCCTAACTTTTGAGTGCTTGGCTCTGCAACTCAGTATTCTTTTAATATAGTTTTTAAAAATGTAATTTCCTAGATCTAAAAAAAAGAAATTCCATCATGTGAAAATGTATTGACTCCTAGACGGTCCATCAGGAAGATTAGAGCTTTTACATTCACAGCACTGACCACTACCACTTGAGATAAGAGGAACTGTTGGGAGCACTAGGTTGTGATCATTTAAATGGGCCAGCCACTAGTGGAAGAGAGATCTTGGGTTTCACAGCTATTTGCTGACAGAAAACAAACACTGCCACTCATTAATCCTGGGTTCAGTTCCAGGTTCAGAGGGAAGTGTGCTGTTCCCTACCTCCACACCCTGACTCCTTCTGTTCTTGGCATATCTAGCTCACACTTGCTCCAGTCCCAGTCTTCCCTAATGCCCTTACTGCCATCTTCAGTCCCAGCCTTACCACTACCATCCCTCAGCTTTTTGTTACACTCACAGCTGTTCACCCCCATTTCCACACCCCAGTCCCAGACTGTTTCCTCATCAGTCTTCCCCACATTTTGGATCCCTGTATGTTTGACTCTTCACTCATATGCATTTCAGTCTTCAGTGTCCCCATTCTCCTCACAGCTTGGACACCAGGAGTAGAACTATTGACAGCACAGTTAAGATAAATTCCCCAAACCTAAACCCTGAGCTCAGAGCCACACTAGCTACTTGACAGCTGAGTGGAGCAATCGTAGGGAAAGTATTGCTCAGCCACTGGGTTGGAACATGCACAGTGTAGACCAAATCTTTGGAAAATTTAGCAGCCAACTTTAAGACTTCAATGAGCATCTGGAAACTAAGATATTTTCAAAATAACCAAGGAGTCCTGTGGCACTTTTAAAGACTAACAAATGTATTTATCACATGACCTTTCATGGGAGAAAATCCCACTTTGTCAGGCTCTTGAAGATAGGGAATTTACAGAATAGGAGGAATATAAATGCAGGGAACTGTCATAGGATCAGGTCAGACTGTTACAGCAAATCAAAGTGGTTGGTTGGATTAAAAAGTGGAAAACAGTATTTAGAAAGAGGTAAAGTCAGATCACCTATTGTATTTGGGGAAAAAAACCCATAATCACTATTTTTCTAAATAAATTTTGCCCATTATGACAATCTTACCTCACCTCTCCCATATGCTGTTTTCCACTGTTTGAATTTAACAGCTTGAATTGCTGTAACAAATCTGACCTGATAATATGACTTACGCTTTCCTGCATTTATTCTCCTACCATTCTGTAAGTTCCCCCATCTTCAAGTGTGTGACAAAGTGGTATTTTCTCCCAGGAAAGCTCATGTGATAAATGCATGTAGTCTTTAGAACTGCCACAGGACGCCCTGTTTCACAGCTACCCCTTTGGAACCTGTCAATATTTTTTCAGATGTTTATATCCTAACCATTTTGGACAGATTCGGATGGGAATGCAAAACACACAATCTTTGCACCAAAGTACTCCATGTACCAAATTACAAGTCCCTACTTCAAAACAGAGAAACTAGAGCCAGTGGCATCACTGGTGCTATTCAGACAGGGCATGAGCCCCATGTGCCCAGGCCAGGGCCCCAAGTCCTGAGCTGGCCTGGGACTGGTTGCCACAGCAGGAGCTGGCCTGTGACCGCTGCTGCTGGCAGCAGCTAGCCTGGGACCTGGAGCTGGGCCACCAGCCAGCTGTGGCAGGGGCCAGATCCGGCTGGAGAGCCAGGGCCACCAGCTGATGGTGGCAGCAACAGGGGCCAGATCTGGTCTGGGAGCCAGGACTGCCAGCTGGTGGTGGCAGGGGACTGGATCCAGCCAAGGAATTGGAGCTGCCACTGGATCCAATTGGGGCCAAATGCCGGTGGCATCAGGGGCTGGATCCAGCGTGGGAACTAGGGCTGCTGTCAGCAGGGATGTGGTTTTGGGTGGGGGAGGAAGGGTGAACACAGAACTGTGGCCTTAATGATTCTGTAGGGCAGGCACTTTCTTGACTAGCACTTTTCAGTTAAATGGTTGTATCATTTTTTAACATTGGCAAAATTATGTATTTTCCCCTTTCCTTGTTTTCAGAAATGGCTGAACTATGTGAGATGTGTGGGGTGTGGTTTTTTTAAATCAGCAAGCATGGAAACATTCAGTTAAAGTTTGGCAAAGTTACAAGCAACTGACAACATGGACTTATAAGATAGATAACTACTTTAACTATAGGGATTGTTTACCTGTGGTGCACATGCATGCAAGTGTGTGGATCTGCTTAGTTTGGAATTGGAGAGTTAAGATACTGTTCCTATCTGATGCACCAATCATTGCCTTGTGTACTTTATGACTGGGGAACATTTCTTGTGTTGAGGCAATGGAATATTTTTAATGGTCTGCCCTTGGAGGGTGATAGGGCATTTCCAGAGGGCTTCATGGAGATTTAATTGCTTCTGACAGAGCAATATGTTGATGGCCTGGTACAATACTTTTTCTTTTGTATTTCATTATCAGTTAGGTGGCTCCCAATCATCCTCTTCCTTTATTTCACTCTCACATGTCGTCTTGGCTTTTTGATGTGCCATAGATTAAACAAGAGGACAAACAGCTGAACCCTACAGTGGACATCAAAGGGTGATGGTAAATGGCTACATACAAAGAATTCTTAAAATTTTATTGGAATGCTCTGCTGGAGACAAAAGATTTTCCCTTTAACATAGCATCTCCAGTATCTTGGACAGTTGATTTTTTTTTTCATAGCCTGTTTAATATAGGCTGTTTTTTGCCTATATTAAAGGTTGTCAAGCACTTCCGCTCATGTAGTAATTTGTTTATTTTTTCTTCAGAGAAATAGTTCTAATTTGGACTGAGCTGTCTGCATCCATGGCAGCTGTGCAGCATATTGAGGGGCTACTTGAGTTTGCAGAAGTGTTGCTAACTGAGATTCTGAATTTTCTTGGAGAAATTAATTCCGCAAACCATATTTTGGGCCTATCTCCCTCTTGGCTGTAGAACACTATCAGGATTTGTTTCTTTGCTAGAGGAGACCATTTTTTTCTGCCAAGTTCTCAGTTTGAGGGTCTTATTAAGTCTGCAGCAGGATAAGATGTGGGGTTTTTTTGTCCCCCCCCCCCTGCATTGGATCAAGCATTTATTGTGCTTTCTTTGAAACAGACCTTCCTACTCCCATACAAGACTCTGTTACTTCAAGATTAAACTATTCTAATGCCTTTTATATGGGACTACACCTGAAATCAGCTTCAGAAAATAAAGCTGAAATAAAATAGTGTTTGTATTGCGTATGTAGTTCTGAGCACAAGATTCTACTGCCTGGCAACCTGTGTTGGGTAGCCGTAGGTGAGGTTTATATTTTCATCATTTTAAATTACAAACTTAATGTTATTTCTATTAATTCATGTATTCATAACAGGTTTTTATTTTGAAATGCACTTATATCTCTGCACCAATTTAAAAAACTAGGATTTTAAATTTAAATCCATGGTTCTTTTTTGTGTCGTGTTTTGCATGCAAAACATCTCATAAAAATCTGACTAATCCTATATGTACAGTTGTTGATGAGTAAAGTCAGTCACTGGTAACTGCACAATAGAGAAGGAACAGTGTGCAAATATGAAATCATAATAAAAATGTCACAGTTCAAGTAGGAATAATTTTACTAGAGTGCACTCTAGCACCATGGATAGCTCCTTGCCATTTAGTCTATCACTTTGAAGAAAGTGAGTGAAATATGCTGTATTTGCGAGGGATTTGTGCAAGTGACACAAATTTGTTAGCAGGGCCAGCCCAAGTGTTTTTAGTACCTAAGGTGAACTATGATTCCCCCCCCCCCATATAAGAGAACACATTAATTAAGGGCATTGCTGACTCCAGGCACAGGGACATGAGCCCCATGTGTCCCAGCTTCAGCCCTGAGTTGTGGTACTCAGAAGCACAGGCACAGACAGCTCTGTGTCTGCCCTGATGAGCTCTGCCTGGGAGTGGTGAAGAGGCTGCTGGCTCCTCCTCACTGCCCTGCAACAGCAGCCCAGGACCCAGAAGGACATTTAAATCCCTCCCTCAGGCATCATAGTCAGCAGGGGAGGGAAGGAGCTGGGGCAGAAGCATGGGATTAGCCCCCGGGTGGGGAGGACTGAGGGAACCGTGACTTGGGTGCAGGCTTCAGGGGTTTCTCGTGTCATGAGAGCCCAGTGAAAGCTCCTGGGGGTGGGGAGAGGGAGGGGGCCCAGAGCCTGGCGTGGGATGTGCAGGGCCCCTCTGGTGGTGGTAGAAATAAAGTCCAGGGCTGGCAGGGGCTTGGGGCTCAGGCTTGGGGCCTGTTGGTTGGGGGAGGCAGAGGAGCAGGCCCTGATGGTGGAGGCAGGAGTGCAAGTGTAGTGGGTGGGATGGAGGAACCAAGTGGGAGGGTTGGGCCTGGGATCTGGGCCCCAAACATTTTTTTGTAGTTAGCAACACCCCTGATATTAATATATTTATTTTTAAACAGAGAAAAAGATCACTTCTGTCTAATGTGGTGACTCTCAAAGTCTGGGACCCTAAGTGACTGCCTAGTTCACCTATATGGTTGGGCTGGCCCTAATTGTTAGTACCTAGCATGTCTTAAGAAATGGATGTTGCCTAAACATCTACTGTACCAGCTAGGGTAAAGAAGGATTCTTCTAAAACTAACTACCATGGAATACTTAATTTGATAGTAAGACTGTTGTAACTAACACATGGAACAGAGAAGCTGTGTGAAAAGTGACAGCACAATAATAGGAAGGTATTCTTGTCTGACCTTTAAAACAATTCAAAATGAAATAAATTTGCTCTATCCTTATTGTGCAGCTGAACATTGTGCATCAAAATTAAGGTATATAATAAATGTTATTCCACAGCCACTAGTTCCAGGAGGTGTATTGGTTCACTGTAGAAAGAACAACCTAATATTCAATTATCCTTGAAACACAGCAAGCACACTACAGAAAACTTTTAGAAATGAATTACTCAGCATTAAATTGTAGAGAGTTCTGCTAGTATTGGTTTAAGTGATAGGTAGTATCAATTAAGGCAAGCTCTGGAATGCAAACTGGTTCTATTTTCAGCTGCAGTGAAACAAGCTCTCAAAGGCTTGCTTTAAAAATGGAACAATATTAATGGAATCAAAGGAAATATATCTTTTCAGGAAAATAAATAAGTACATGGTAAGAAGTAAACCAGATCAAAAAATTTCTGAAACCTGCTACTTGAAAGAAGCTAAATGCTAACAGTTTGCCATTCTCTCTCCAGAATGCAGAAATCTCTCAGTCTAAAACATTACAAGAAATAAACAGAAAATAGTATCCATTTATCAGAAAATTGCTAACTAATCTTTTCTGATTTCCTTTTTTATCACCATGGAATTTGCTGAAGTGAAAGCTCCAGAGTTTCTGACAGAGGAGAAGCAGAAATAAAGTCATAGTAATATTTCTCTATTTATTGAACCCATATGAAAACTCAGGAATTTTGTTCAGCAGTAATGGGAGAACAAATTATTCAAAATTTCTCAGTATCATAAAGATGTGTGTTCAATGTAATCTGATATTTTAAATCAAGATCTAAAAGATCAAAGAATCCTATGCTGTATTGTGAATTTATTATATTTGCATTTGATTGTTCTTTGTATTAGTGTTATATTTCAAAAATTTTAATTTTTTAACTTAATGCTTGTAAACGTAAAGAATAGATAAGGAAGCATCATGTTAACTTTCCATAATCAGCTGTGTCAAAGTACCTCAAGGATGATCCTCAAAAGCTCTTGCTGAGTTCTTGTTGTATTTTTTTGGTCTTGTCATTTCCACATAAAGCCCCTGATCAGATGGCACATGCCATGGTAGGGTCATGTTATTTCTGTTTAAAAAAGGCTGCCTTCCCCACCATCATTGGCTATGTCTATACCAGGAAGCTTAGTTTGGACTTCCTTAGTCCAAACTAAGCAGTTCCTGGTTAGTTTGACCTAACTGCAGGTTAGTTCAAACTAGCCATGGCTTTTTAGTTCGAACTAGCCACGTTTTTTAGTTCAAACTAGAAAACACAGCTAGTTCAAACTAACTCTTAGTTCGAACTTATTGGCTATGTTCACACATGGGGTTATTTCGATACAAGTTGTTTCGAAACAACGCCTTATTTTGAAATAAGTTAATTTGAATTAAGAAAATGTTAATTCCAATTAAAGAAAAAAGCTCAAAGCGAAATAGCACGTTCAGACAACAGTTATTTCGAAACAAGTCACCGTTGTCAGAACATGTTTCAAAACGGGATTGTTTTGAAACAATTGTTTCAAAACAATGTTGTTTCGTCACCAAATGGGGTTTGTTTCAAAACAATGGTACGTCGTGTGAATGTGGTGTTTCTTATTTCGAAACAACCTCTGCCGTGGCATTTGTTATTTCGAAACAACTGCTGTGTGAACACACCCATTTAGTTCAAACTAGCATGGCTACATCTACTAAAGTTCAAACTAAGTTTGAACTAAGTACTTAGTTTGAACTTACTGTTCGAACTAACTAGTTTGAACTAAGCTTTGCTTAGTTTGAACTAAAAAAATTTTTAGTTTGAACTAGGCAAAGCCTCGTGTTGACAGGGACCAAATTAGTCTGGATTAAGTCTCCTAAATAAACACATGGTTACGTCTACACTAGCAAATTAGTCCAGATTAAGGACGCTTAATCTGGACTAATTTAGTTCCTGTCCACACTAGGCTTTGCCTAGTTTGAACTAAAAACTAGTATGTCCAAACTAAGTGGTTAGTTTGAACTGTGTTTTTTTTAGTTTGAACTAACTTAGTTCAAACTAGCTGTGCTTTTTTAGTTGGAAAAAAAAAAAAGTGTGGCTAGTTTGAACCAAAAAGTTAGTTCGAACTAAAAAGCTGTGGTTAACAAGTCTGAACTAAGCTATTAGATGTAGACATAGCCTAAGACCAGGTTTGGGATGTATATATGAATAAGGATCAACTTTATCACTGTGACTCAGTGCCAGTTAGATTTTTAAAGCCAAAATTTAGTAAACTAATTTTGACAATTTGATAAGTGTTATAATCAATATTTGAATGGAACTTAATTAGGAAAATTCCTTTTTATTGAGACCAGAAGGTGCTAGCTTACACATTTTAGAACTACATTTTTTCCTAGGTCTACTTTTACCTTGGACCCTATTTCTCAAAACAAGGCATTAGGCAACTATTCTTAGTCAATCAACAGTTCATGAATTCACCCAGAACAATTAACAATTCACCAATCAAATGTAGTACCAACATTCTAGACATGTATTGAACAGAAAATGCACACAGTCTTCACTGGGGTGGCCAAACTTACAGAACTCAAGAGCCACACAAGTTGATTATTTAACCTTTGAGAGCCACACTGAGGCATAAAGCCATATTCTTTTACTTTCTCCAAAACTACTAAGTTTAAAATTCATTGTTAACATTAATTTTATTGTAAAAAGAGGGCAAATACTGATCCTACTAATATCAGATTCTAATAATTAACATTACCATGAAAACTAGGCCTATACAGTAAAACTTAGCTGTCACTTGATGCAGAAGACTGCAGGCTAGTGGCAAGTTTTTTTTTTTTTTAAATCCCTGACCATGCTGCGCTTCTCCCTGCTGTCCAACCCCCCCTCCCAAGCCCCCAGGCCCTGATGCTGACTCCCCAAGGCCAACACTCCCCCCCCCCTTACCTGGACACTCCAGTGGCCAGGCACAGGCTGGGGCTCCCCCCCGCAGCATTCTCTGAGCATGCTCAGGGTGGGAGACTAAGAACTCCTAGGCTGGGGCTGCTTTCCTAAATTGATTTGCTGACATTCCTTCATGAGCCACACTTTTTCATTTCTGAGCTGCAGTTTGGCCATGCCTGGTCTTAACACAATTAGCATGGATCAGTTCTGGGATCAAGCAGCTATACTAAGGATCACTACAAATCTCCAAAAGAAGCAACGAGTCCTGTGGGACTTTTAAAGACTAACAATTTTTTTTATTGAATAAACTTTCATGGGAGAAAATTCCAGTTCATCAGGTGCTTTGAAAATGGGGGAATTTGCTTAAAAGTGACAGAGGACTCCTTGTTTGTTTTGCTGAACTAGATTAACATGGCTGCCTCTTTGGAACTTAAATCTCCAAGATTTCTTCTAATATTTATTTATAATCAGCAGATAACAATTCTTTAGTATCACTAATACATTTATTACCCTTCCAGGAATTTGCCAGTGAGAAAGGATATGTGTCTATTTTAATGGCATGTTATGAAAGGGAGTAGTTTAAATAGCAAGAGCAATTGCTTAAAGTTATTGGTTGTCTCTCTTTAGACCAACTGGCTTTGGTATAAAAAGAAACATTAGCTGGTTAAAATCCAAAGCGTGGGCACTTAGGAGAGGGTAGGAAGAAAAAAGAATCTGCTAGAGCAGAGTGTAGAGAGATGGCCATAGCAGAGGGACTATCTAACTCCTCTCTTCAAAGTTTAGGATCAGTAAATGTCTAATATTGAAAATTCAGCTGGTATACATAAAACTAAGAGATGGGTTTTATTATGGTTCTGAACATTATTATATTATGATGAGATATATTATGAATGTTTATAGTGAATAAAAAAAATCCTAAAAGTTAGTAGCATCCTAGCGGTGGCACAGCAAGGATGTAGGATCATTTTCTTGTCTAGGTCTTTCCATTTATACTCTTAAAACATTGTTAGTACTGGTACATCAGTAATGCTGGAAAACTTAATTGCACAAAAGTCAGAAAATTAATATCGAAGGCTTCCACAGCACCCTTACCTCAGCAGCTCAGTTCAGCAACCTAATTGTTTCATTACATAATCAGAGAACATGTATTTAGTAAACGAAAATGTTGTATTAAAAAAAGTACTATGGGACCATAAAATTGTATCCTGCGACTTAATGACAGATTGTCAGGAGGAGCTGTGCAAAAAGAATGATTTGCTTCAATTATATCAGAAAGGGTATATATTGAAAAAATTAGCCAAATTATCAGGACATAGAGGTAATAAATACAATACAAAACCTTACTGAAATCCTAGGAAACATCAAGAATGATACATCCTTCAACTTCTAAAGTTCTATGAAGAAGTCGTATCTGATCTATTGACATCAGAGGTTAAGAAGTCACGGGCGAAGTCTAACAGTTATGACAATGTGAAAGGCTGCTCCCTAGATCCAGTCCAGTGTGCTGCTGTGACCTCGATTCTCACTCCTGAACCCTGATTCACTCTGCTTTACCAGGGGACTACCAGTGTCAGTCCACACCGCCTTCTCGCGTGTGACCAGTTCCAGGCAGTGAGTGTGCCCTCTCCAGTCACATAGGGAATGGTCCCCTACTAAGCACTCCTGCCCCCAATTACCTCACCAGGAGCAACTGTCTTACAGAGATCGGGACCCGCTCCCAATGACCATACACTCAAGTCTGTCCATTTAACAAAGAAATGGATTGTGCCCAGGCATCTTCATTCACAACCGCTAAAGACCACATAGCTTTAGAAAAAACAACTACTAGTTTATCTATCAGAGTACAATTTTAAGTGAGAAAATGGCCAATCAAGGCAGAATCATAATATAAATGAGCCAGGAATTTCCGCAAGGAAATAAAAGGTAAAACACACACAGTAACCTAATATCTTAACTAATACCTCACAGTACAAGTTTATGTTCAAGATGTTTGGCTGTCAGACGTTTGTACAGGGAGTCTCTGCCTGCGACGAGGCAGGGCCCACATCTTGCTTGCAATTGTTTCAAGATGGAGTGTCCCAGGCAAAAAGCCCCAAATTGCTCCAAGTGTCTCTCTCAGTTTCCAAAGCCCCCAATGCCTCCATTTCAGAAGTGATCTTTGTCTGTTCTCAGTGAGGGACCTCAATTTGCATTCTTTATTACCTCCTCCAGGTATTAGTTTGCTTGCAGCTTTGGTTGTGTACATGTTGCTGGAAGAGACTTCAGTCTGTCTCCCACTCTCCTTAGCCAAGCAGAACATCCTAGACCCCTATGCACATACATGATCCCATAGTAATCATGTAGAATATGTTATGAACATTCACGAAGGCACCTGGCATGGCCTAACTAGCATAAAATTGTACAATCACAGTTCATAATTGAACAGAAAAATCATATAGAGCATAACCCAGGGTGCACAGATGTGCATTCCATGACAGACAAATAATTGCTTTTCCAATAATTACATAAACACCCTTTATTATTCATTAGAACTTGCCAAACTGTTCATAATCATCATGTTATAGGATTACGTAAGTTTCAGAAGAATATCACATTCGCTATTTATAGATTAACATATTCTGAAAGAGCTTGTTGTAATGCATATGTAAATTTCCTGTTCTAAGGCTACTATGCTCTGTGCCTTAATGTTGCAATTTAAAAAAAAAGACTGGAGAAATAATGATTTTTACTAAAAACTCAAACAATGCAAATGTGTTTGTTTTATCTTCCAGCCGCCCCCCCCCCCTTGTGATAAAACCTGACCTCTGAAGAGAGACCACCTCTCACCAATGACTACTTGCAGAGGCCACAGAACACCACTAGTCTCTAATATGCGAGTCTTTTGATGAGAAACCACCTCCTAGAATCATGGTTCTCAACCTTTTGTGGGTTGCTACACATTTGGTGGCATATGGTGATCCTACAGGACACACCAGCCCACTTCCCCCAGCCAGGCAAAATCCAGCCATTACCCCAACTCTGTGTGATACACTAACTGTCGTATGGTGACAGAGTAATGTGTCCCAACACAGTGGTTGAGACCAACTGTCCTAGAAGAGGCCACTTCTGCTAACTCCCATGCAGTGTCACTCTTGGCAGGTTGTATGGTACTGGTAAAACTTCCCATGAGCAGCTGGGCTAAATATCTTAGAAGTTCTGTTCATTGAATAGTACAGAATAATCAATGTAAAATTAACAGCAGGAGAACAATAACCCCGACTGTTAGTTTTTCCTTATGTAACCTCATCTATGCATTTGTACCAGGATTGAAGTACTGTATAGGACTCTTAACTTCCTTAATTCCTATGACACCTACATACCGGTGGAAGAGGCCCGGTATTAAAAGTTTATTAAGAGAAAGTTGCAAAGGAACAGACAATCCTAGTCTTAACCACGCTTGGAGGACAACTGCAGCCGGAGTGATCAAACACCATCAGCCTCATAAACAACCCACGCTGCTCCGGATTAAACACTAACTTCGTTTACATGCAACACGTTAACCTCTACACATTGCCATTACGCCAAGGGCTGGCAGAATGCTCCTTCACAAGAGGCTGAAGGAAAAACAGAAACTCACAGCTGTCATTTTTGAGACGGCGAAGTGAATGCGGCAGGTGGCTGTCCACAAAAGCGGCGGCTGTTGCTGTTGCTGCTGGCGACACGCCGGACACCGGCACCTCCAATCGCTCCATCGGCCTTGTCAGCTCGTCTCTTCTTGCGCGTCGATTAACAGGAGAGCATGCGAGTCAGCGTGGGTCTCCTTCCCGCAGACAGCCCCAGCTCCCCCAGCCACTTCTCCTCCCTTACCTGCCCCTCACAATCTGCCGGGCGCGAGACCGCGGTCGCCTCGCGCGCGCCCGCCTTCCCGCCCTTTTCTTTCTCCTCAGCCGGTCGCGTGCGGCCCCGGGCCTCGGGAGCGCCGGCAGGCGGGGGAGGCGTCTGCGCAGGCGCACAATGTGTGAGGCGAGGGGGCGGGCAAAAGCGGTGTTAGTCCTTCGGCGGCGGCGGCGGCGACGACGACGACGACGACGAGAGCGAGGACGCCGGAGCCTCTGCGAGTGACCCGCGGGAGGCTAGCGGGGACCGCTGCGGCCCAGAGCTGCCGGTGCCGGTACCGCCCCCGCCCCCGCCCCCAGCGCCTGCCATGCGCCGCTTCGCGCCGGGCGCTGCGGAGCGCTGAGGGAGCCGGCACCTGCCGCGGCGGCTCCTGAGGGAGAGGCCCTCGCCGCCCCCGCACCTGCGCTTCGCCCGAGCGGGAGACGCTGCCGTGCCCGGGGGGCTGTGCGGAGCCGCGGCCTCTCTGTCAGCTGTGGAAACCGCCTCCGCTCCATGAGCAGGGCTCGTCCCTCGCGCTCCGTGAGGGGGGGACAGCGGCCAGCGCCGGCAGCAGCATGTGGAGCCCGACGGAGGAGGAGAAATACGGCGTGGGTAGGTGCCCAGCCTTGTCCCTGGTCCCTCAGCCGCGGGCGGGATGGCGCCTCCCTCCCCTCCCCCCCGCAGCGGGCTGGGGCTGCCCCCCGCTCTGGCTGTGGGTTCGTATCCCGAGCTGACTCCTGGCGTCCCGGAGGAGCCGGTGGCGGCGGGGCTGCTGCTCCTGCGGGCGGCCGCGGCTCCCCTGCTGCGGGCGGGCGTCGACAATGAAGCGAAACTTGCTCTAGCCGAGGAGGGTGGGGGGGTTGCGGGGGCGCAGGGATGCGGGGGTAGTTCCCTGGTGGGGGTGGCGAGAAGCGGGGGTGGGGCTGTTGCTGCTGAATGGCCGCGGTTGTCTCTCCGCCTTTTGAAAACAGTAACGTGTGCAGCAATGCTCGCATCCCTCTCTGCCCAGCTGCACCGCAGGCCGGAGCATCTCCCTCCCCCGCCTCCCCCCAAGCCTTGCCTTGCAGGTACGGTAGGGAGCGCAGGAGGCCCTCGTATTGGGGGGGCTTGCCCCCATCTGCTCTCAGCGTTGAAGGGGTAACGCCAGCAATTAACACACACATTGTGAGGCGCGTGTGCGGGGTGAAACATCTGCTTGGGGCTTTAGTCGTTTCAGATTTTCGAATCTGGAGTCCAGTGCTTATGGTGATTGGAAATCCAACCGATCTGCGCGTGTGTGGTTTTTTTTATTTTTAATTTTGCGGAGGTGAGGAAGGGAAAGGAGAAGGAAAGGCTTCCTTCCACCGTCTACTTATAGGTTCTCTCTGCGGAAATAATTAGAAAACCAATGGCTCAACCTTAATCTACTTATCTGCAATTCCTTTTTCTCTCTCTCAATCTGGACTGTGGTGATCTTGTTTATATGGTTGCATTTAAAGCAAGGGAATTATGATGGTATGTCATTAGGGGGCGCTAGGAATGCACTTGTTCTGTGCGGCAGTATCCTTCCGGGGAAAGAGAGACAAGATGTAACATATAGATAAATGTTAACCTGGTACTGTTATGTACTGTGCTGTGAGTAGGACATTGAAAGCTGATGAGCATTTTTGGATTCTGGCAGCACTTAACTCTTGTAATCCAGAGTTGCAAATCTGGCAACTCTTTTAAAACTAAAATTGTTTTAAACACTTCCGTAAACGTGGCACAATCTGATGCTGTTGTTAAAAGTAAATCAGGTGATCCTGTAAATTTTTAAAACAAACTATGTGGTGATCTGGTTTTTGGAAGTTATACTCAGAGATCTGTTGGGTTGTTATTTGCACCTAAATTTATTTGGGACAGAAGTTTAGAATGTGAGACTGTGGTGCTTGATTTGGAGCCATAAAGAGTTAAAAATAAAAAATAAAAACCTGTAATTGTGAAACAAGTGGTAGTGTGTTTATGAAGGGGATATGTATAATTTCTTTAATTTTAAAATTTCAAATCTTGTATAATATCTCTCAAAGTATAGATAAAAATACATTATGCCTTCTGCTAACATTGGTTATTTTCATGTGTGTTTGATATAGCTTATTGTATACTATTAAGAGTAGGTGTGATTTTGGTCAGAGTCCATAGTGCTCTTCTGGTAGCAAACTCTTCATTGTCAAAATTCATTATATTGTTGCAACACATCTTGTTTGTTTGTAAACATGTTAGAGTTTAAACACTTGATATTTTATTGTGAAAACTGGTATCTCTATGATGAAGGAAAACCTTACGTTCTGAATTGATAGTTGACTTCTGCTCAGTTATAAAACTAAAATGTTAATGATTTAGAGCAATTTTTGTGGGGTATAGAGAACCAGTAACATGACAAAGTATTCTCAGTATCCTGTAATGCAGCCATGTAGTAGTGGCAGATTTGTTACTGCTAGGTGCATACACATGAAAAAGGCAAAATTTGCCTAGAACAAGCTTCGTAGAGCTTATTCATGGATAGAGACCCAAGGAATGTAGTTGTAGAAGAAACGTTATTAAATTTGGTCTATGTTACCAGAAATACATGTATTCAATTCAAAAACCTATGATGATACACACAAAATGACTGAAAATTTACTACTACTACTAATTAATTAAAAAAAAAACCAAAAAACAAATAAACCAGGAGAAAGGTTAGCTTAGATTCCTGCAGCAGTATTGTTACCACAGTGCGTGTATTGTTTAAACACACATCATAACCTATAGAAAGAGCCCACAGTGTAATCAGTAATATTAAATTTGGTTTGTGCTTTGTGAGAGTTTGTGAACCATCTGAAATGCTTAGATTTGTATTTGCAACTGTAATATTGTATTAAAGTAAAGTAAGCTTTTGTATTTTAATTTTCTGTACAGAATTGTGTAGCAATGTATAGCATCTTTTCTTTGTTCTAATTTTTTTGGGGTAACTCTATAATTTTTTTTTTTAAATTGACTGTAGATACAGGAAAATCCTATCTGCAGAACTATGTAGTTCCAGAGTGTGCTCTAACTAAAAACTTGCATTTACTGTGATGGGAGAGTGAATTTTTAATTAGTCTTGAATTTTATCCTACTTTATAAAATCATTTTTCCCTAACTGTGGACTAAAAATGCATGGAATTTGATCGTTTTAATATTCTGCCTCTTTTGAGTGTTTTGTGTAGTCATGGTGATCTTTGAAAATATGCATGTGCTGTTGTCTTAATTCAGAAGCAAGAGTATAGGTTTTGCTCAACCTGAGAGGGAGAGGGATCATAATTTGGGCTCTAGATGAGCCTGGGAAGGCCAATTTAAAGTGAGAAATCCAGTAAGTAGAGAAACTTTCACTATATCCCCTTGTTTTTAGTCTTGAATGTTTTCCTGTAGCACTTGTTTCTGTATCTGGGCTACAAAGATGGGGTCTGAACCTCAAGTGATAAGCAGCTGGATGAATTGATTGTATATTATATTACTGTATTATAAAAGTTTATCAAGTGAAGGTTTTTATGAAAGCCTGTGAGAAACTGGTGGTCGATCATGTAAAATTTATGTATTTACATTTCTATAAAAAATTGTGGATACTTGTTGATATTAGGCTTTTTAGTTGTTTTCAAGAGATGCTTCAAGTGTCTGGTGAAGTGGGATTTTTTCCTACAAAAGCTCATGTGGTAAATAAACTTGTTAGTCTCTAGAAGTTTTATCTGACTCCTTGTTTGTTTTGCTGAGCTAGCCTAACACGGCTACCCTTTTGGAACCTGTTTAGGCATAGCTCTTTCACCTTGGAAGATAAGGGAGGTTAGCATCTTGTACTTCTGTGGAAGGTTCTGATTGAGAGAATGTCAGCCATGATTGAGAAGAAAAATGATTGAGAGAAAACGTGAACATAGTCTGGTACTTTGCTAATTTAAGTTTTAGACTTCTGGATCTATTTTCATGTTCCTTTGCTTTTAATCCATTCTAACCTCATTGTATTTATTTGGAATCACTTAACCAGTGTCCTGTTGTTAATACATTTGTTTTCTCTTTAGTATAAACCTACATAATGCTGTGTTTGAAGGGAAGAGAATGTGTACCCTGGTTACATTAATAAGCTGTGAGGTGGTTTTGTTTTTTTATAAAGGAGCAACTAACTATTAGCTTTCTGAGTAGTCCAGGTGAGGGTTGTATGGTTCTGGGCATGTTTTGGCCCTAGTCTACACTTGCTACGTTTTTTGACGGAGTCGCCAGATGATAAACAAGGTATGTAAAATACCTTGCATATCTCCTGACGACTTACCTACACACTATGCTAAATCAGTTGGAAATACCTTCCACTCAGTTTACTGATGATCCAGTTCTGGGGCTAGGGTGAATTCCGGATCCATTGAACGCATCTACATAGACCACTTAATTGAACCCGGAAGACAGCACTGGCAGTGGTGATTTTGCTGCCATCAGTATAGACTTAGCCTTGGAAAGAATTGGGAATAAAACTTTGTTGGGGTCACCTTGCTGGTTGTAGTGAAGGCTGGTGGAAGCCAGTGTGGGACAGTAGGCAGGCTGCTTGAGTTAGAATTGCTGTATCATTCAAATAGGTGGTGTTTCTTTCATAATTTGACATAACTCTCATTAGATGCTTGCAACAACTTCAACACAGTGAAGCTTTTCTCTTTTTATGAGGCCTTCACTTTGGATAACTGATCTAGACCCTCATTTTTTCAGTCTGATTACCCTACATTTCTCTTAAGAATTGGGCTTCTCTCCTTAAATCAAATCAAGTAGACCAGTGGTTCCCAGCCTTTTTAAGGCTGTGGATCCGTTTTTAACACACACACAAAACCCCTTTGAGGCCCCCGACTGCATTTGTGATGAAGTGGTGCTGCTGCTGTGCAGCGCCGCTGCCATTGACAGAATCTGGCCCATGCTGCTGGGGAGCTGAGCTGCAGCAGGCATGGGCCCCTCCTCCTATCACTGCTGGGGAGCAGACTAGCCCCATCCTCCTGCCCCTGCTGGCAGGGTCATAACTACAAATTTTGGCCCCTGTGGCAAGCAGCCCAGACTGCACCCTCCCCTGACCTGGGGCCTGATCCAGTCCTAGAGGTGGCAGGGAGCTAGATCCATCCCCTGCCGCCACCCCAACCTCTTCACGTCCCGGGCTGCTGCAGGCTTTTCTGGCCTCCATTGCCCACCACCATCCACTCAGAGACACCCATTGCAGCCCCCCCACGGATCTCATTCCCACAGACGCCCACACTAGCCTCTGCCACCCACTCCCATCTGCCCAGAGATACCCACGCCAGCCTCCCATACCAACCTCATAACCTGCATGTACACCCACACCAACCTCCCATGCCCAGCCCCATCCACCTGAACCTTTGCAATCCTACCCACTCCAACACCCCTAAAGACTCCCATTCCAGCCTCTTCCACCCATCCCCATTCCCCCAAGAAACTCCCACCCCAGTCTTCTCCACTTACCTCATTACCAGAGACACAAACTCCAGCCCCCCCAATCATCCCAGAATCATCCATCATAGCCTTCTCCAACCAAACCCATGCCCCTCAGACTCCCACACCAACCCCCCCGAGACATCCACCGCAGCTTTCCCCAACCAAACCCATGCCCCCAGAACACCCATTCTAGCCTACCCCATTCATCCATTCCAAAAGCTCCCACCTTCCCCCTGCCACCTTCACCCCCTCCCCTCTATACCCCCAGCATCCTCCTGTCCATTCCATTCTCCAAATACTCCCAGGCTCCCCCCACCTGCTTTCCTAACGTCCTCTTCTCTACACACCCAGCCTCCCCGTCCTTCTCAGGGCCCCTCCTGGCTCCCCTTCACCCTGGTTTTGGCCAGTTCATCTTCTGGGATTGCTGGTGTTGGCTCTTGGGGCCGCTGGCAGGAATAGACACCCAGGACCTGTGTGCCTGTCCTGATTTCCCCCCCCCCCCTCCGGGCCCACCCCAGCGTAGCCATTCTGGTTCCTGCTGCCAGATAAGGGGCCCTGGGTGGGGAATGACTGGGATGGGCACACATGTCCTGGGGGGCCTATTCCTGGTAGCAACCCCCAGAGCCGGCCCTGGCAACCCCAAGGCTGCTGCTCCTGCCCTGAGCATGGGACAGGAGATTTAAAAACTATCAGGTGCAGCTTGGGGCTGCTCCCTGCTGCCTGAAGGGCCCTGCGTGCCGACGAGCTACCACAGCAGTGGCCATGGCCTCCTCCCCCTGTCCATGCTGGGGAGTGGGGGCTGCCGCGGCCATGGCCCCCTGCCCCCCTGATTTTCTCCACCTGCTGGCCTGTTCTTTGTCCCCCCCCCACTGGTTCCCCATCCCCAAGCCCAACAGGGCCCCTTTCTGCCCCTTACCTGGCCACCAGAGCTGCTGCCACCCAGCAATCCCACAGGCTACTCTCCCTGAGCATGCTCAGGGCAGGAGTCTTAAAAACCCCCAGCCTGGGGGAAACTCTCTGTTGGCTGGAAGCTTGGGTCTCCATGGCAACTCAAGACCCCAGCGGCATCTGGCTCCAGCTCCCAGCCTGTCTGCGGACCCCCTGGAGTAACTCTGTGGCACGCCAGGAGTCTGTGGACCCCAGCTTGGGAACCGCTGAACTAGACTCTTTTATAAATAAAATTGGAGTTTTCACCTAACTGTCTCACAGAGAAAGGAGTTTAGGGCAAAGTATAAACCCATAGATTTCAACACCAGAAGGAACCACTGTGATCATCTGGTCTGACCTGTATAACGCAAGCCATGGTATTTCTCCAGAATAATTCCCAAAGCAGTCTTGATTTAAAAACTGCTGGTGATGGAGTGTCCGCCTGTCATTGATAAATCAGCCCGGTGGTTTATTACTCTCTGAAAATAAAAGTGTACTTTTTAACAATCTCAATTTGTCTGGTTTCAACTTCCAGCTATTGGATCATGTTATACCTTTCTCTGTTAGACTGAAGAGTCCTTTACTATTCATTGCCAGTGTAGATATTTAAAGACAACAATCAGGTCCTCCTTTTAACCTTCTGTTTGCTAAATTGATAGATTGAGGGGCTTGAGTCTATCATTATAAGACATGTTTTGTTATCATTTAATCATTCTTGTGACCCTTTCACTGAATTATTTCCAATTTATCAATATCCTTTTTGAGTTGTGAGCACAGGAACTATACACAGTATTTCAGCACAAGCTGCATCAGTGTCACATACAGAGGTAAAATAATCTCTCTACTCCTTCATGAGATTCCCCTTTTTTATTAGAGAACCTTTATATTAACTTTGCTCCATCTTGTCTGTCTGTATTCCCTTTGTTTTCTCGTTTTGCAACTAAGTATTGTATTAAATTTTATGGCCACAGGTTCATGTTTGGCTGGCTATCCACCATGATTCTCCAGGTGTTTTTCAAAGACACAGCTTTCCTGGACAGAGTCTTCCATCTTTTAAGTATATTCCTAGATATGCATATTTATAAAACGAGCCCCTCAAACCAAAAGTCTGTCATATATTAGCTGCCAAATTTTCCCCACCAGTGCTAGGAAGAGATCATGGTTTCATTTCTTGACAGCTTCTCCGAGAGCTTGGGTCTGTAGTCTCAGAAGAAAGCTGGGTGAGATGACAGTTGTGTGTCTGAAATCATTTCTCTGTCTTGAAGTACACTTGCTAGTGGGATTGCTTCCCTCTTTATACTCTTAAATTAACTGTTTTCAAAGCATGTTTGATAATAACAAGAGATAACAAAGGAAATCTAAACAAAAACAGGGAAAAGACCTATGTGTTTCTAAGGTGTTAGCCACCTGCATTGTTTCATCAACCATCCAGCACCTGCTTGTCACAAAGTTCCCTTTCCTAGCAAAACAGGGTTGGGATTTGTGGAAATAAAATGGAATAATATAGAAGGTGATAGCTTTTTGATCCTGTCTTCTATTGGGTATCCTTGAAAAATATACAGCCACTGAGGTATAGATCAGATAATTGCAGTAGGGAGGCTGGTCAGTCAAGAGATAACATTAATCATAGGGAAGGTGAAATACATGGTTAAAGAAGAAAACAGTACATGTGTGGTGTAATAAAAGCAACCAGCTCTTTTCAGAATGGGATCCTAGGCACTACTATAATTTTGTAATATGCTTCTTATTTACTTAGTAGTTGAATTTTGTAAGTAGGCCTGGCCTAACTTGAATTTCACATAACATTAATTTTCTTCCAGTCTTCTGGAACTTCCCCACTGTTCAGACTCATTGAAAAATCTGTATAAAAGTCCAGAGTGCTCACCAGCCAGCTCTTTTAAAACATTTGGATGCAAGTGATCCAGACCTCCCATGATAAGAGGCAAACAGAAGGACTTGTCATAATGCTATAATTACATTTCCTCCAAAATATGCAGAAATATTTACTGAACACTCTGGCTTTTCTGCATTATTATTGATAATGTTAATGAACAAATACAACTTTAAGTATACAATGAATAAAAGGAATCCTCTCTTTTATTGTTCTTAACAATGTAGGTCACTGGGAAATCTGGATACCTCTTTGCTTCTCATAACTATTTTTTCTACAATTCCTGGTTTTTGATTTATATTGATGACTATCAACTTCCCTGTTCTTTCATTTGCTATACATTATTTTTGATAGGTCCCTTTACTCCCTTCTAAACCATGTTGGCTTTTTAACCAATATATTCCTCTTCCTTAGTTTGTGGTTTTTTGGGCATCTGGTAAAAGGTTCTTAAACAATTTATAGTTAGTCATGTTCTTCTGATTTAAATTTTTCCTCCTGGGAGATTTGACTCATTATGGTTTTCAGCTTTGTGAAACTGGTCCTTTTAAAATTCCAAGTATATCTATTACTGATTTAGACTTTAATCTCTTTTTTTACATTGTAAATGGGGTATAGTCATGATCACAAGTTGTACCTGAATACCCCTGGTCAGCTTCTCTATCTGTCAAGTTTAGTAGAATTTTACTGTGTTGGATTCAGTACTTCTTGAGTAAGGCAATTTCCATCTATATTAAGAAATTCTGAGCATGTTTTAGTACTGGCAGCAGGAGACCACCAATGTACGTTGCTCAAATTTAAGCTCTTTACGATCATGCATTTTCTTTACCTACACGTTACAGACAGTGTGTAAAGAGCTGGTTAGAATGATTTGCGCTCTAAAGACTCAAAATAGAAGACAATTAAAAAGGAATTCCTAATGGATAACCTGATTAAAATCTGATGATTTTTGGGCACCTGACTCATGACTTTTCAGTGCCTGTGGATGAGAAATGCCAAAGCTGATGGGGATGGAGGAAGGAGTTAAAATCTTGCTAGGGTGCTTTCTTTAGAGTCTGATTCATGGTTTTGTCTTTTGTATCTGCCTCTGGCTATGAAATCTTCTATAAACTTGAAGCTCAACACCTTTCTAGTTGCTGAATGGAAAAAGGAGGTCGCACTGGAACTTCATAAACTTTGTGGTCAGAAAGGTGATCTAGTCTAACCTTCTGTATAATGTGGTTGTGGTCTGGCAGCAGGAAAGTAGGAGCTGAATCAGAATAACTGCAATAATTTGCTCACTAACCAGTTTCTACATAATGTGGTTTTATTTGTAAACTGCAACAACAGAAAGATGCCAGCTGTTTATTCTGGATGTGAAAAACCCTGAGCCTGGAAGGCAGACAATGGTTCCTCAGTGAGGACAAACCTATCAACATATGCCTTTTCACAATATAGGGCAAAAGTAATGCTGAAACACATTATTGGCCATTCAAACTGTTAGGTTTCCAGGTTATAAAAGTGGAAGTTTAAAAACCCTAGGAGACTGTAGTTTTTAGTACTGTACTTCATCAGTAACTGCTTTCAGTCACCTCTGTTAAGAGTGAATGAACAGGATAGCTTATCTACAGTTGAGAAGAAGGCTTCTGTATCAAAGTAATTTGTTTGTTAGGCATGAGTTTTACTTATTGCTTTTTCATAATGTTGCAGTAGTATTTTCTAGTCTACATGCAGTGGATCAGTTAGCTGTGAAGCAGCTGAGGTTTTTTGATTTGTGTGAAACAAGACTATTGGACATGATTCCAAGACTGAAACTACAGTATTATAGTAAGTATCTTGGACATAAAGATGAATCAAGGAAAAAATTGCACTGCAATATGCAATTATTTTTTGCTCTTGAGTCTTAATCCAAATGATCTTTTCTTTGGGTAGTAATTTAGCAAAGATCAGTCCTAGGATATGAGAGAGACAAATTGAGTGGTATTATCTTTTATTGGACCAACTTCTGTTCGTGAGACAAACTTTAGAGCTATACAGCATGCTTCTTCAGGGCTGGGAAAGGTACTAAGAGGCTTGGTCTATATTACAGAGTGTAAATCAACGCAAGGCAGCTTATGTCAACATAAGTATGTATGTGTCTGCATTAAAATTTCACTTTCGCTAAGGTAATTGCCTTGCTATGCTGACTTAATAACTCCATCTTCATATGAGGCATAGAGTCAATATCAATGTATTAGGTAAACACATTGTCAACATAATCAATGCATTTTCAGTATTGACTGCTACTTGTTTTCAGATGCTGTCCCAAAAAGCCTTGTACTGACACTGTCTGTGACAGTGCAGTTGGTATAAGTACTTCTGATGAGGACGCGCACCGCTGACCTTAGTGTGGACATGCAAAAGTGATTTAATCACTGTGGTAGCTTTATGCTAATGTAAGTTAAGTTGAAATAATTTTATAGTGTGGACAAGACCCCAGTTTCACTGCTAAATGCAAGATTGAACAGATATTTTAGCATAAGTTGTTGATACACATTGTAAGGGATCATTCAAAATTGAGTGGCCTGTTACCATTCTTTTAGTCATAGGACAAGGGGGTTACAGATTATTATTATTATTATTATTATTATTATTATTGTGAAGGCCATGATTTTTAGTGTCTAGCAAAGTTATGAATTTAAGCTCCCAGGGTCATCTTTAGAAAATGTTGTGCAGGTTTACTCTGAAGTTCTGGACTGATGTCCATTCTAGTTTAATGTAGGGTTATGAGACAACATTCAAAGGGCATACAGTGGACATTCAAGTTAGCAGACTGTTGCAGATGACATTAGCTTGTTATCTCGTATCCACAGAGATATGCAAGCAAAAAAAGAAAGTAAGATTTATGTGCTTATGTAGCTAGTTAGATGTTAAAGTAGTGATAGTGTTAGTATATTAATATAGGTATGTCTGGGGGGGAGTGTGTGTGTGTGTGTGTGTGTGTGTGTGTCTCTTTCTCTCTCTGCAGAGTAGTATCTGGTTACATACCGCCTGACCTTTCATGCTAAGCCTGTATGTTTACATGACTTTTGCAGAACGAACATGCGGTCTCTATTTAAGTAGTCTTTGAGCACCCACCTTCTGTGCATATGGTCACCTACTTCTGTGTCACTAAGAAAGGAATACATATGGATCACACATCTTGCAGAACCACAGTTACTGTAGAATGAGTAATCTTCTACCCCTCACATCTCTCAGAAAGGGTCCACCTGTACTAGTGGATGCCACTATTAAGGAGAACAAAATGCGTAGGCAAGGACTGAGAATTCTCTCTTGTACCTAGTGATCCATTTGTACTTTTTTCCAGATATTAGTTTAGGAACAACCTGAAGGATCTGTCAGCTGAAGGCTGCTTAGAACTTCAGATGGTGACTTGATAATTATCTTTTTTAACTGGAGTACTAACTGGGCTGGTTCTATACCTTTTCTGAATATCAAAGGGAGGGAAGGTGGCTGTGGAGTAGGGTCCCCAGTCTGTAGTCAGAGTACATTAGAAGAAAGCTAAATCAGTAAATTTTAAGAGATTTCGAGGAATAAAACAAAGACAGGCAGTGAGATGTTGAGGGTGACAGCAAAGAGAGAACCTATGGATGCCCCAGAAGAGACAGTGAATTTCGGTTTTATGCAGCATCTTATAAAAACAAACTTCCCTCTGTGGTTGACAGGTAGATCAAACATCTCAGTAGAAATGTCCAGTTTAGTGGTGCTGTTGTGTGAGAAAGGAAACACAGTGAAGGTGCATAAAATTTAATATGTAGATAAAAATACTAAATTAAGGAAGATTGTAAACGTGCTGTATCATTCTTTTGACATTATCCCTGGTACAGTCTGGACTGATGAACAGCAGTATCCCCTCATTTCCCAACATGGCATGTGTTTTTGTTTTTTTACTAGGAAAGCAGCCACTTCTGGTCTGCTCACACACAGTTTCCAGCATGCAAGTTACTCCCAGCTATACTGGCCGAGTGTTTGGGACACAGTAATGTGTCACCACACAGCAGTAAGTGTGTTGTGGAAAGCCAGGGAGATTGCTGGATTTGGTCTGGGGAGAGTGTGTCCTGTAGGGTTGCAACCCGCCGCCAAGTGTGTTGCAACCTGCAAAAGGCTGAGAAGCCCTGTTACAGCCAGTCATTCATGAATTATGTTGCAGTCCAACACTAGCAAATTATCAGTGTCAGACTTCCCTGAAATCTGTGTATTTTGTACTGCCTTGCACTCTCCTAAAGAAAACAAGGTCATATAAGGTCCATCACTTATTAGTAGAAAATGATATGCACAAATCTTGGTATCTCAGTTGGAGTTTTTGAAAGACTTCCATCCAAATACACTGGTTTAGGTAAAACAGCACCACACATTTATTAACTACAGGAATATAAATTTGAAGTGATTACAAGGAAATAAAAGGTAAAATGCACCTAACTTAACAAGCTGAGAAGGACTCAGTTGGAGGATGCTTGTGGGTGTGTCACTGCCCTCAGTCTTGCCCTCCCCAACTCCTTCAGGGCTGCAGGCAGCTTTTCAGCTCAGGCTCTGCACTAGGAAGCATGGGGGCAGCCTGCTCCTGCTCCCAGGCTGTCGGTTCCAGAGAACCTAGGTCAGCCCTTATCCCCCACCACCTCATCCCCAACTGATCAGTCCAGGGAGCCAGAGTGGACAGTGCCAGGCAGTACAGTAGCAGCTGCCCACTGGAGCAGGGTTTGGTGAGGGCCCTCCTGGTGTGCTTTCTCAGGCTGGCAACTGGTGGCGTGAATACCTCCCCCCCATCTCTTTCCTTCAGTATACCACTGTCTCTTGTGCCAGAATACTCTCCAGCTGGTGTTGAGGATACAGTCTATGTGGCCAGGAACCTTAAGCCTTTTTTTCATCAAAATGCATCCTTTTTTTTTGCCTATGCCCTCCATCCTGCTGAAGAGTGGCTATCTCTTTTAATCAGGTGCTGGTCCATTTGATCTTTTATCACCTGTCGTAGACATTGGCTAGCCTTTTGTCTCTGGAGAGCTTGTTTGTGACTGCCCTCTAGAACTTTTTGGAACATGTGTTTGGCAGTATCATACAGTGGAATCTTGTATCTTTACAGACAGTATTGCTACACATTTTGCCAGGAGAGTAATTATTCCCAAATTGTAAGTTTTTAAATGATACCTAATGAGGTATACTTAGTGCGAAACTTAATAGCCTTGTAAAAGGGATGAATGTAGGGGTACAGATTGCACAAATTCTTTCAGCTGTACTCTTTTAGATTGCATTTCTTTATGAAAATCAATAAGAAGATTAAATGAGAAGTACCAAAAGGTAAATATGTATGTGTCCAAATGCTGAACTCTTCACTGGATCCTCCGGTAGGATTATGGAATTACTCTGTTACAAAACCAATCAAAGCTGTAGGCAGATAACAGACATATCCTGTTAGGGTGGAGTAATAATAAAAGGAGAAACACATATGAATAGGGAAAAGAGAGAAGGAAGGAACTGTGAGTTATGGGAAGAGGAGAGTTGAGTATAACTGATCTGTTGAGGGAGAGCTGCTTAGGGCATCCGCTTATTTATACCACTGCATAGTTGAGAAAGCACGGTATCTAAATTTATCTTCATTAGTTAGTGTTTCTTGATACTTTTATACTATGTACTTAGTGTATCAGTTTGCTTTAGGGCAGGGGTCTCAAACTCAAATCACCATGAGGGCCGCATGAGGACTAGTATAGGGCCGCATGAGGACTAATATGTTAGCCTGTGGGCCACACCACTGAAACCTTTTCATATAACAATACTGCAAATATTGGTAATGACGGTGTCATTGCGGGCCGCAGGAAATAGCTTTAGGGGCTGCATGTGGCGCACGGGCTGCAAGTTTGAGACCCCTGCTTTAGGGTATGTGAATATCTGTTACAAAAGTTAACCATTTTAATTATTAAGTGTTGTCACCCACCATGACACTTGCCCCCTCCCCACCACTCTTAGTTATTGACTTCAGCCCGGTTCAGTGGGAGACTGCTGTCTCAGACCCGTGGTTACTGGTGCGTTCCACAAGGGGCATTCCGTGGTACACTAGGGTCTCAGCCTCCCAGGGCAGCACAAGCAGGAGTGTGGCTGCCTCTGCCCTGAGCTGACACTGCTACTGTGGAAACAGAGAGTCCGCACCACTGGTTAATCACTAACTATTATTTGCAACACTAAGACTAATACCTAACAGTTAACCATTTAAGTGTTAAGTATGTTACATCCCAAGTTTGCTTCTGGTAAGTCCATTGTGAGAAAACCCTACTACGTCACAACTGGGAGGTTTCTAATAGTTCAGATTTTTTTCGGGGATGGAGATTTGAGGGAGGATGGGGAGCATTGCCTATCCGAACAAGAAAATGTGTAGTGGAGCATGTGGGGTCACATGACCCTCACTGCCACCATCACCTGATTTCTGCATTGGATTTAGCACTGAGGTTTTCAAAGCATGCCCCCATAGTTTGAAAACTGTTGTCTCCTGCCAGGGGCTGGTGGATTGGAAGCTGGTGGGAGCTGCTAGCCCCCCCTTGGGCCAAGGGGTGGTCTTAGAGATTCTGGGGCCTAAGGCAGAAGTCAAGGATGCCCCCCCAATACCACATCGCATGTGGGGCCCCATCCTTGACTTTTTCCCCCTCCCTCTGCCTTGCTGGGGGGCTGCTGGCCCTCCCTGCCAGGGCTCCTACCAGCTCCCTACCTCCCACTTCCGATCAGGCCCTCCTTGCCCCACATAGGTGGCATGGGGTCCTAGGCAGCTGCCTGCACTGCTCACCTGCTAAGATCACCTGTCCTTAGGCCCCTGGCTATCCCTGCTGTGGGAACAAGGTACTTGGCTGGCTGCCTGACAGCCCTCTCTGCTCTGCTCTGTTTCCCCCCCCCCCCCGAGCCATCGTTTTATTTTTTCCAAGTTTCTGCTGTTGACAGATGCAAAACTAATATTTCTGTTTTACTGGTCAGACGGGTCCTTACAATGTCTGAGAATAGCATGCTATGAGGTCTTGCAAGTAATTTTTTCAATAACATTTTTGAAGTGGTGATCTAATGAAAGTAAATTAATTAAATCTTTTTTGACATGGTTGTTTCTTACCTGAATTATTGCTATTTGAAAGTGTTACAGTGGCATGATCAGAGATGGCAGTTGTATCAGTGGAGGATTGAGTTACAGAATTAACCAAGTCCCTGGAGATCAAAAGAAATCTGTACAGGAATAGAACCCATATACCAAGTCAAAATTAATCAGTGCATATGGAGGTATGAACCACCGATTATCACATATCCCAAGTCTCTAATATACAGTTCCTGAGCCATTCTGGCTTTGGTTGGTTTATGACTGGATGTGAGATTTATTCACTAAGGAATCAAGCACTTCATTTAAATCCTTAGCAATCAAACTTAGTCAAAAACCCCTAAAATGTTTCAGGATCATCAAGGCTTCATGGCAATTAGTTGTGATTAAAGTTCAGATCAATTTATGGTGGCTAAGGATTAAAAATCTGTCCTGATGGTCTGATGCTGAGTCAGACTTTTATTGCAAGCGCTTTATGAAGCGGTAAGGATGCCTCTCTAGATTTGGATGAAAAGCAGCAAGACACTGCTTTTCCTACCCAGTCATGTTCTAATTGTGAGCAGACTGATTTGTGGTCTACACCTGCCTTTACTATCTTTAGTAAAGAGTACACTTGGTTTCTTTTATTTGGAGTTTATGGTGTCTTTTACATTCCAGGAAATAAAATTGGATTCAGGACCATTAAAATTTTTTTTGTCATGTATGAACTTATAAATGAAGGTGACTGAATGTTTTTCATTTGATGTACTGCTTTCCATCCTATTCACTGTATAGAATCCCATAGAGGTGGCGCATCTGTAGATGGAATGCTTCAGATGCTTACTATGTAGATTTTTGCCTTACTTGCCAGGCCTCCAAACAATAAGGTAGGTGAAGGATTATTGGGGGGCAGCATCTGCATTAGGGCTTGTCTACACTTAAAACTTAAGGCAGCAGATCTGTATTGGTACAGCTGTGCCGTTGTAGGAGCACTCTTGTAGCAGCATTATGTTGATAAGAGGAAGCTCACCTGCCTGTATAATAAAACCATGTAAATGAATGGTGATAGCATTGTCAGCAGGAGGGCACCTCCTGTCAACATAGTGCTGTGTACATTGGCGCTTATGTTGGCATAATTTGTCACTTGGGAATGGTTTTTTTTTTTTTTTTTTTACTCCATAGACAAAATGTTTGGCAGTGTAAGTTCTAGTGTAGACAAAGCCTTACGCAGCCACTTGCAGAAACTTGATGCAAATCACTATTCTATGGCTTGCAATTTTCCTGTCTTTAGACTATTAGAGTGTTCCTGCATGATACAGTTACTAACACTGTTGTGGATTGTGTTGGATTACAAAATACCATTATGCAGACTGATGCAGTGATAATGATCCTGTACTGTGGAATTGCTTTGATATAAAATGACAAGGGTTTAGTTGACCCTTTTAGAGTCAGAAAAGGCCAATATATAGTGCATCTTGTAGCATTATCCAGTGGAAACCCTGGTAAATGTAGAGTATGCTGTTTGACTGTAAAGTGGCTGAACCTAGACTCTCTCTGATAAATTTGAGTCCAACAGTTTCTGTGATGGGGTCAAAGCTGTTTATGACCCTACCTGATCTGCCTTGATACTGCTGACACATGCTGATGGTGCATGTGTTTGCAGTATCGCACATCACAGATCACAAGGCCATCAATCAATGGTGGTGTGAACATTTTCGTGACCTATTTAATTGTTTATCCTTCTAATGACCTGGATAATGTCTACAAGTTGCCCACATCTAGCACACTTGGCAGTCCACCCACACGAGCGGAGGTGTTGAACGGTGTTCAGGTTATGAAAAATAATACATCGTCTGGTTCCAAGACTATTCCAGCTGAAGCTTTTATACTCGGAGGTACTCTTACAGATGCACTTTTTGAATTTTTCTTAACATTTCTGTATTCAAGAAATCATAGCACAATTGAAAGATGCCAACATCATCAGTATAAGCATAAACACAAAAAACCAACTGTGGTAATTACAGCGGCATTTCTTTGCGGCCAATAGAATTTTTGCCCAGATCTGCCTGACGTGACTTCTGATCCACATGACTGACAGTGTTCTCTCTGAGTCACAGCACTCTTATGCTCAGAGGAACATTGTTGACATTATTTTCATTATTTGACAACTAAACAAAAAATGTGAACAGCACCGAACTTTGTACCTCATTTTTTGATCTAACCAAAGCATTCAGTGCAGTCACCACAAGTGTCCTCTGGAAATTATTTGCTAAGATAAATCTGTTAACATTGTTTGGCAATTCCGTGAATGCATAGGTGGAAGAGTTAGTGTTGGAGGTGATCTAACAGACTGATTTCTAACCATGAAAAAGATGAAGCTAGGCTGTTAAGTTCCAAAGGGAACAAGGAGTCTGGTGGCACTTTTAAAGACTAACAGATTTATTAACAAATAATATTAGTCCTTAAAAATAATCTTCAGAAGTGCCACGAGACTCCTCGTTTGTTCCTCACCCCCAATCTGTCTTTGGTCTTTTCTTTGATGCAATGTTAGGTGAAGCGCTTTCTGGCTTTTCACTTGGGTCTTCATGTGCTTTTGCACTGTGAATGTGAACACCACAGTGATAGAAGTGCTGATCCTGGAAACGCTTTACTACAATAATTGTGCCATGATGGCGTACTCTGAAGCAGTACTACAAGATCTTGCAGGCTGCTTTGTTGTGGTGGCTAGTAACTTAGGGCTCATCATCAGCTGAATGAACATTGCTCATCAACTGTACTAAGACCTGCAATAATCTTGAAAAGTACCATGTTCCAGGCTGGCAAACAGTTTATGTTGGCAGCATGTTGAACAATAAAGTGACAATCAGCCACAACATGGATGCATGAATTAAGAAAGCCAGTGCTGTATGTGACTGCCATTGTCACCAAATCTAGGAGTAACATGGAATCTTTCTACATACACAAATCAAAGGCTGTAGTCCTCTTATCCTCCTGACATTGCTTTAGGCAGGGCTGTAACTAGGGTGCGGCAACTGGGGTTTTGCCCCGGAGTGGCTCCGTTTTGCCGCTCGATCAAAGGGCGCGTTCCATGACACTTGCTTTGGGTGCAGCTCGTTCTAAGGGCACCAAAATTCCTAGTTCTGGCGCTAGCTCTAAGAGTGTGAAACATGGACCTTCCATCAGGAGCACATTAAATAGTTAGAGTTTCAATTTGTGGCACACATGATGATTGCTGGGCATCAGATGATAGGATTGGGCTTCCCAGATGGAAGTTCTGGTGAAAGCTGGTTTGAGTGGCATTGAGTCTCATTTTAGCTGTACCCAAGGGAGGTAGACTCTCTATGTGATTAGCATGCCTAAGATAAAATGCTTTGGTATCCCAAGAAACAAAATCAGCACAAAATGAGTATTTCTGACTCAAATTTTGAATGACTGCTCATATTGCATTGTGCCACAAAGTGCATGGGTATCCATGACTTTGGGTAGAATGGTTTTGAACAGCTGGATGTACAGTTCCAGACACAGAAACAACATAGCCCAATCAGCGCAACTAGGCAAACAGCCCTGTGCCCAGTGTGGTAAATGTTCTTCCTGGATTGGTCTCTTGAGTCATACCAAGTCCCATTGATACAATCCATGGTGGTTGATGTCATTATCCTTGAAATCAAGGTGATCATCATGCCCGAACTGTAATCTGTTCAGTTTGCCAAATTGAATGCTAGAGTAATGGATCCCAACCTTTTCCAGGCTGGGAACCCATTTTTAAAGTGAAAAATCTTTGCACCCCCTGGCTGCAGCTGGCATGTAGCAGTGCCACTGGGGGTGGGGTGTGGGGAGAATGTGTGGCCCCCACCACTCTGACAGCACCCCTGCCAACAGAATGCAGCCCCCATTGCTCCTACTTGGGAGCAAAGCCACTGTGGCCATGGCCCCTTCTGCCTTTGCCTGCCCCTTCCCTGCCTGCCGGCCTGTTCTCTGACACCCCCCCCCCCACTGGTTCCCCATCCCTGCCCCCCCCGGGGCCCCTTTTCTTCCCCCTTACATGGCTGGAGTTGCTGCCATCTGCCCCCCCCCGGCTACTCTCTCTGAGCATGCTCTGAGCATGCTTAGGGCTGGAGTTTTAAAACCTCCTAGCCTGGGGCAAGCTCCCTGCCAGCCAGAAGCCTGGGTCTCTGTGGCAACCCAAGACCCTGGCAGCGTCCTGCCCCAGCTCCCAGCCTGTCCATAGACCCCCTGCATTAACTCTGTGGTCCCCCCAGGGGTCTGTGGACCACAGGTTGGAAACCACTGTGCTAGAGTATTGAGTAAAAGTGTGGAGCACTGAAAGAGGTTATGTTATGGGGTTGATTTTTCCCAGAGCCACGTGCTCCCCTCTCTTGTTTAAACCAAACATTGTTTCATTTCCCCCATGTTAAGTGAACATATAACTGACAGGGAAGAAGTCTGATGGCTCCCTTAAATAGTAATTTTCTGCAACAGAGAACACAACAAACCAATGAATTCACCGAGTGACTCATCTATACAATGGCATACTTCATGATAGTATACACAGGGTCTGAGTTTGTAGAAAATGTTAAGTTGGGGGGAAAGGAAGTCAGTCATAGTTATTAGATAAATTGCTGTGTGCAATCAGGACAAAAAAAAAATCTTGGTGTAAAACAGAGCAGGTACTCAGTTCCTTGCAGGTTGTTTTTAAAAACAAAAACATTGTCTTTTGGGTTTTAGAAGACAAGCACTTCTTCACCAACCCTAATTTGGAACTGAACTGGAAACTTCATAAAATATTTCAGCCCTTGCTCCATGGCAAATTCCCTAGCTCTTCTAAAGGCTGTTCGATCACATTTTTGCAAAATCTTGAAAAAAATTACCTTGTTTTGTGTACTCCCTTTAAACGGTATTAATCACCAGACTATGGTGATTTCAGATAAGGGGAGAAGCATGGTGATCTTATTACAGAACTTCTTTTGTTTCCTCCTTTAGTAGATGTAGTACTCAGGCTTTCTATATAACAGTACAGTTAACAGTGAAATGTTACATTTTTGATAACTAAGGTCTATAAATACATAATGCTGTAGTCTTATGTGGTATTGAGTACAAAATTAATACAGTTAATCTTCACTAGTAAAGGGAAGATAGTAGTGTTCTTGATTTTTAAAAAAAAAATTCTAGCATATCAGTATCTGTTTTACCTTTATGGTTCCTGATGTAAATGAAAATTAAACAAAATTTCTTTAATACTTTAATTGTATTAAGTCTGTTAATTGAATTTTTTTAGTTACTGTATGTGGGCACTCTTTGTAATAGCTCTTAAAATATGTATTTCTGTGCTGTTGTACCTCTTTTTAAATTCCATTTTTCTCCAAATGCACACTATTTTACTCAGAGAAGACACTTAAACAGGTATGACAATTAGATAAATCCTTTATGATCAGCCTAAGTTGACAGGGATACTTCTGTGTTGAATGTTCTAGTACAGTGGTTCTCAACAATGTTCCCTTTAAGCTGCGTGTGCGCACCCGTGCACAGCAACAATCACTCACCGGCGCACAAATCACTGCTGGCAGCACACAGCCGGCAACCATGGAGCTGCGTCAGCCTAGTGCAGTTTAAAATTTCCCACCCTGATCATGCTCTGGGTGGCAGCAGGCTGTGGCCAGGCAGCTCTCTAAAAATAGAAGCGTGCAGCTCCAGTATGTGTTCCTCTGCGGGCTCAGCCCAGCTTCAGCTGCTGGTGGGGCTGGGAATTTGGAGAGGATCCCTTGCCGGCCCCTGCATGTCTGTTGAGAGTGAAGAGGGCTGGCTGGCCAGGGCGGGGCTGGCTGCGGTGGTGGAAGTGGTTTCGCTTTGTCTGGTTGCTTCAGCTTCTCACCCCGCGCTTCTTTCTAGGCTTCAGCTCAGGTCTGCTCCCTTTATCCCCCCACCTGATGTTGGGGAAGGCTTGACTTTATTTTTGGTGGGGCTGAAGCTTTTCTTGATGGTGTGTCTATGGTGCCCAGAGACAAACCTGTGACTGCGTGTTTGCTTTCTGCTTTGCTGCCCTGCTTAAAGTTTCTGGGAAGGTTTCTTTCTCTAATGGCTTGGCTAAGCCAGATCTTTATTCCTCCTAATAAACTTTGGCTTTTGGCAACAAATCTTTTGTTTTGTGGTCAAGGAAAGTTCACTTTTGATTTGTGAGGAGGTTTGAATCCATATGATTTTCCTTTTCTCATTGTGATTTTTTCAGTTTGCTTCTCCTTTCCAAGATAAGATTAGGCCACTTTAGATGTAGCCTTAAATTTTATTAAGGTACACAGATGTGGAAGTATTATACATTCTAAAGTAGCTGCTGGGCTGGGCCTGATCCTATAGTTTAAATGAAGTCAGTGGGAAATTTGATTGAGCAAGGATTACAATATTTGTCTCTTCGTTGGTAGTTTATAAAATCACAGAAAGCAAGCAGCTTGGTTTTGCCTTTTGCTTAAATAGTCTATGCTTATTTTTATTTTACTTTTAGGGAGAGTGTTTCTTTTGGTTTATTTAGGAAAAAACTGATCATTGCATCTAAGAATAGGTGCTGTCCTCTGGGATGGAGCATTTGATAGTCACAAACATCTAATTCTTCTTCGAGTGCTGCTCCTGGCCATTCCCTTGTAGGTGTCTGCACGCCACGTGCACGGCACGCCGGATCTTTTTCCCATAGCCCCATAGGGCCGGTGATAGCGCCCCCTGGAGTGGCGCCAATGCCATTCCCTATATATTGAGCAACCGGCCCCTCCCTCCTCGGTTCCTTCTTACCGCCCGTCGGTCGCCGGAACGTGTCTCTGCTGCATTTGCAGTCTGTTTTTTCCCTTGTGCATAGTCCCGGTTAGCTCTTTGTTGTTTTTAATAGTTACTTGTAGTTGTGGTTAGTTAGTGGTCATCGTGCCCTCCCCGGGCTCGGGGTCGGGCTATGCCGGGCTTCAAAACTTGCGGGCACTGCAAGAAGCCTATGCCCGTCAACGACCCACACAGCACGTGTTTGCTGTGTCTGGGGGAAGCTCACCTTGCAGAACGCTGTAAACTCTGCAGAGCTTTCAAGCCGCGGACTCAAAAAGACCGAGTCCAGCGGCTCAAACTTCATATGATGGAGGAGGCACTCCGCCCGGTGCCAGGAGACTCCGCATCTAGCTCAGTGCCGTCGGTGCGGAGCGCCCCGGCGTCCTCGGCGCTGTCATCGGCACTGAAGCCCGCCCCCAAGCCGCACCGGGAGCCTCAGCACCGCTCTACATCTCCGGTGCTGGCTAAAAAGAAGAAGCCGAGAAGCCGCTCTCCACCATGTGGCGACGGGGGCCAGGTGGATTTGACAAAGGGCCGTTCTCCTCCTCCGGTGCAGGAGTTGAGGGAACCCCAGTACAGTCCGGTGTCGGTGTCGTCGCCTACTAGAGACATTTTAGAGGAAGGCATTGTCCTACCGACGACACTGGAGGTCTTCTTGGCAGCACAGGAACTTTGCGGCCCAGTGCACCCTGAGGCCTGAGCCTCTGGCACCGAGATCGGTACTGTCACGGGGGAAGCCAGTCCCATTCGAGTCCGCTTCAAAAGACGTTCGCTTGACGCCCAGCCCTTCCCGACGGCACTGTTCCCCAATTCCCCCAGTGGTGTTGGGGGGGGGGGGGCGGTACCGTTCGCTGGCACCGTCTCCGCAAGATTCATCTCAGCAGCACTGGGAACGTCAGGGTCCCAGCGGACACAGATCGCCGGTACTGTCCTTCTCGGCACCGCCTTGGTCCCCAAGGAGCAGCCCGTGGTCCAGTTCTATGGAAGACACGGGGTCGAGGTGTCAGCGTAAGACTGGTCAGCCTCCCCAACCTTTTCAGGGCACTCCCCCGTTCCATCCTCAGTGGTCGGGTTGGCAGCCAGGCATGCGATGGCCTTTCTGGACCCCATGGGCTTTTCAACAGGGACAGAGTTTGGGTCCTGTGGCCCAGGGTTCAGGGTCGGAGGCCCACCGGTTCCAGTTGGCAGCTGTCGGTGTTCCCCCGGATACAGGAGAAGGATCTGGGGCAGAATCTCCTGGAGAAGATCGGGCGAGTGTCCTCAGTGGCACCCGCAGTGTCCGTTCGGGAGCCCCGTCGGTGGGGCTGGACCTGGGGGAGTCCTCATCTTCACCCCCTGATGAGACTGTGGCAGGGGCAAAGCCATCTTCTATCCCTGACGACGCCTTGGCCCACCGGGAACTCCTCTGCAGGGTAGCCCGGGGTCTGAACATACAGGTGGAGGAGATAGTAGAGGACACTGACCTGATGTGGACATTCTCTTGCCTGAAGGTCCGTGCCGCATTGCCCTGCCTTTTATTAAAACTATTCAAAATACGACCAAGGCATTGTGGCATACCCCGGCTTCCATTCCTCTGACCGCAAAGCGGGCGGAGAAGAAGTACTTTGTTCCCTCTAAGGGATATGAACATTTTTACTCCCACCCCAGCCCCGGCTCCTTGGTGGTAGCGGTGGCGAATGAGAGGGAGCGGCAAGGTCACCCTGCCTCAACCCCCAAAGCAAAGGAGGCGAAGCGGCTGGACCTGTTTGGCCGCAAGACTTACTTGGCAGGAGGCCTCCAGCTAAGAATAGCAAATCAGCAGGCTATTCTGAGCAGATATATGTTCAACGCCTGGTCCTCCCTGGAGAGGTTCACCGACTCGTTGGACCAGAGCTCCAGAGAGGCCTTTGCAGCCTCCATCAAAGAGGGCAAGGTCGTGTCTAGGGCCCTCCTACAGTCATCCTTGGATGCGGCGGACGCGGCTGCCCGTGTGATGGCCTCTGGGTTGACCATGAGGAGGTGCTCCTGGCTCCAGGCTTTGGGTCTCCCCTTGGAGGTACAGGCCACCATCCAAGACCTTCCCTTCGAAGGTTTGGAGCTGTTTTCACAGCAAACAGACTCCCGTTTGCAGACCCTGAAGGATTCCAGGGCTCTGATAAAATCACTGGGCCTACACACGCCAGCGGCTCAGAGAAAGACTTTTAAGCCGCCGCCACCCTCGCGTCCTTTCCATCGGCGCCAGGAGGAGGACAGAAGGCGGAATAGGGGTGGCCGCCTGTCGACCGGGCGCCAGAAAGGCGACCAAGGGGGGTCACGCCAGCCCCCGACACAGAAAAAGAACTTTTGAGGGTCCTCCCGGGGACAGCTTACCAGTTCAACAGGATCTAGAGACTGTCCTTTTCCAACAGACTTTCCCGTATTTTCCCGGAGTGGCTCGAGATCACTTCGGATCGGTGGGTTCTCAAAACTGTACAGGAGGCTACTCCCTCCAATTTGCTTCATTGCCCCCGTTGGCGCCTCCGCCCCGCCTTTCAGCCACCCAGGGGGACCCTATACCAGCGGGGTTACTACGGGACGAAGTTCAGTCCCTGCTCCGGAAAGTGGCGGTGGAGGAGGTTCCATCCAACAAGAGAGGAAAGGGGTTTTACTCCCACTACTTTCTGATCCCGAAGGCAAAAGGGGGGTTTCGACTGATCCTGGACTTACGGCGCCTCAACCGGTTCCTCGGGAAGATTCGCTTCAGAATGGTTTCCCTCTCGTCTATTGTCCCCTCTCTAGATCCGGGCGACTGGTACGCCGCCCTCGATTTACACGACGCATACTTCCACATTGCTATCCATCCGCGGCACAGGAAGTATTTACGCTTTGTGGTGGGTCAAGACCATCTGCAGTTTACGGTCCTTCCGTTTGGCCTCTCGGCAGCGCCGCGAGTTTTCATCAAGTGCCTGGCGGTAGTGGCCACCTTCCTCCGGAGGAGGGGGGTCACTCTTTTTCCTTACCTGGACGATTGGCTAGTAGTGGGCCGATCGCCTCAAGAGACGGTAGACCACCTAGCAACAATCTGTGTGCTGCTAGACCGGCTGGGCCTCGCAGTCAACAGACAAAAATCGGTGTTGACACCCACACAAAAAATAGAATTCATAGGGGCGGTTCTGGACTCGGTGTCAGCCAGGGCGTCCCTCCCAGCCTCCCGCTTTCAAGGACTTCGAGAAGTGGTGAACTCTCTAATAAGGTTTCCCCTGGTGTCAGCGTGAGAGTGCCTCCGCCTGCTGGGGCTCATGGTGGCCTGCACCTCCGTAGTTCGGCACGCCCGCCTTCGTATGCGCCCCTTTCAGTTGTGGTTGGCGACCGTGTTCCGCCCCGCGAAAGACTCTCTGGACCTGATGGTCACGGTGCCCTCGTCAGTCTTACATTCCCTTTGATGGTGGACTCAGGAAGACAACCTGTGCTCGGGGATTCCTTTCCGAATGGCCTGTCCGTCGGTGCATCTGATGTCCGATGCTTCGGACATAGGGTGGGGCGCTCGTTTAGGCGATCTCAAGACTCAAGGGCTGTGGTCAGGGAAGGAATCCTCCTTGCATATCAATGTCAAGGAGTTTAGGGCGGTGCGCTTAGCGTGCGAGGTCTTTCAGAACCAGCACCGCGGTCAGACGGTCTCAGTGCAGACGGACAATACTACGGCGATGTTCTATATCAACAAGCAGGGGGGCACCCGTTCCAGACGACTCTGTCAGGAGGCCATAGCCCTGTGGGACTTCTGTATTCACCACAGCATTCACCTGATCGCCTCGTACGTCCTGGGGCTCCTGAACACTGTAGCAGATGGCCTGAGTCGGAGGTTTCTGACCCACGAGTGGTCTCTCCACCCAGAGGTGGCGAGTTTCTTTTCCGCAAGTGGGGGCATCCCCTACTAGATCTGTTCGCTTCTCATCAGAACACCAAGTGCCGCTAGTTTTGCTCATTCCAAGGCCTCAGCCCGGGCTCGGTGGGGGATGCCTTCGAAGTCCCTTGGATGGGGGGGCTGTTGTATGCATTCCCCCCAATGCCCCTGGTTCCCAGGACGCTTCAACAGATAAAGGTACAGGGAGCAAAGGTCATCCTGATAGCTCTGGCATGGCCACGCCACTACTGGTACGCGTCCCTTCTGAGGCTCTTGCAGTGCGATCCCATTCGTCTGCCTCTGAGACCTGACCTCCTGTCCCAAGACAACGGACTGCTTCTTCACCCCAGTCTGGAGGCTCTGCACCTCCATGCCTGGCTCCTTCATGGTTGACAGCTAATGAGCTACTATGCTTGTCCCTGGTGAGGCAGGTGCAGTGTAACAGTAGGAAGATCTCTACAAGGGCTACATACATGGCCAAGTGGCGGAGATTTGCGCACTGGGCCGGGGACAGCGGCCAGGGACCCATACACACTGGCTGTTCACACCATCCTGGATTACCTTTGGCACCTAAAATCATCCTGGCTCTTGCTACCGTCCCTCAAGGTCCACCTGGTGGCAATCGCGTCATTTCGCCGGGTTGACGAACGACTCACCTTATTTTCAATACCTATTGTAAAGAGGTTCCTCAAAGGGCTGTCGAAGTTATACCCACCGGTGCGGGCCCCGGCACCCCAATGGGACTTGAACCTGGTCCTTTCGCACCTCACCAGGCCGCTCTTCGAGCCTCTGGCATCGTGCTCCCTGCTCTATCTTTCTTGGAAGGTAGCGTTCTTGGTGGCGATCACTTTGACTAGGAGGGTGTCCGAGCTGCGCGCCGTATCGGTGGAGCCCCTGGACATGACCTTTAAAGATAAGATACGACTACGCCCTCACCCGGCGTTCAGGTCCAAGGTGGCGTCGCAGTTTCATATGAGCCAAGATATCTGCTTGCCAGTCCTCTGCCCTAAACCTCACGTGTCCGGCAGGGAGAGACACCTCCACATGTTGGACGTCAGGAGGGCCTTGGCTTTTTACATCGAGCGGACAAGACCCTTCCGCAGATCGCCCCAGCTATTTGTGGCAGTTGCTAACAGGATGCGGGGGCAACCCGTCTCCACGCAATGGATCGCAAGATGGATAGTGGCCTGCATTAAAGAGTGTTATAAACTGGCTGAAGTGCCGCTCCCACGGGTCACAGCCCACTCGACCAGGGCCCAGGCGGCGTCGGCGTCCTTCCTAGCAGGGGTCCCAATCACCGAAATTTGTAGAGCGGCAACATGGTCTTCTCTGCACACCTTTGCGCAGCATTACGCGGTTACCCAGCAAGCCCGACAAGATGCGGTGGTTGGCGCAGCAGTGCTGCAATCGGGCTCCATATGACGTATCCCATCTCCCAGGTAAGGCTAGTGACTCACTTACAAGGGAATGGCCAGGAGCAGCACTCAAAGAAGAAGAAGAGGTTGCTTACCTGTAACCGGTGTTCTTCGAGAGGTGTGCTCCTGGCCATTCGGCTCCCTCCCGCTTCCCCTCATACGGTGGGGGAAGAAGGAACTGAGGAGGGAGGGGCCAGTTGCTCGATATATAGGGAATGGCGTTGGTGCTGCTCCGGGGGGCGCTATCACCGGCCCTATGGGGCTATGGGAAAAAGATCCGGCGTGCCATGCATGTGGCATGCAGACACCTACAAGGGAGTGGCCAGGAGCACACCTCTCGAAGAACACTGGTTACAGGTAAGCAACCTCTTCTTCTACTCTCTGCACCCCTATTTGATGTGTATTTAACATAAAAACTAGCAGAAAATGTCAACTGTCATAAAATATATATACAGTGGGGACCTGTTAATGTGCGGCTGTCGGGGGACAAGCCCCTGTGACTGCGTGTTAAACGGACTGCCCACAAACCAGACTGTGGCAAATGAATAAAATAAATAAATAAATCAGAGTGCAGCACTAGAAGGCTCACTCTACCTGTTTCTGTGTCCAGGCCAACTTCCCCTTTTAGCTAGTGCGCCGGATTCCTCAAGTTGCTGGTCACCTCGCGTGTTTCTGTGCCCAGGCCAACTTCCGCCTTTAGGCACCGCGCACTAATGAGTCCCACGTGTTAAGTTAATGGCTTTGGGGGACATGACTGGAGTGCGCGATAACCGGATCCGTGTGCAAATGGGTCACGCGTTAACGGGTCCCCGCTGCGTGTGTGTGCATGTATCCATCTGTGGTTTATAGGAGACATAGTAGGATATAATGACTCCAGAAATTTGCATTTTAAGGTAAAAGGTTATGTTTCAGGCAGTTCTGCACATACAGCAGCTCTCACATCTTCTGATTTCTCCTTTCCTGTGTGTGTAAAATTGAAAGAGCTTGTCTGATTTTTTTTTTTTTTTTAAATACTGCATGGTGTGGCTCAAAACTGAGGCTAGACAGGGATTTCCGTACACCCCTCCTATACCCCCTCCCATTGTCAGCTAGTAAGTGTTATACCAAATTAGTGGCACCCCCTGTGCCACACCCCTAATTTCAAGTCATGGGGAGAATACTGCTGACAGAGATTACTTTTCCTTTAGAAGCCAACACCTCAAATTCTGTTAGACTTCAGGTAGTCAAGGGCCTGCCCTCCATGTGTCAAACAATGAGAGTGAGTTCTGTGAAGGAACTTACTGTGTTTAAACTGATTTTAATCTTGTCCATAATTACTACATTAAACTTATTGGAGGTTTGTTTCCATTTGCAACTCACGATGTAAAAATATCAGTCTGGATAGGAGTTCTGCAGTGTGATTCTCTTTAAACCTTGATATAAACATTAAATACTTAATTTTGTGACTCCTTAAAGTTGTTGGCTTTGTGGTTACTCTAATGTGAAGACGAAGAATACTTAAGCCATTCATTTGATATACTTGAGCTGCTGTTCTTGTAGTTAATCTCACACTGTAACTAGGGGCTAGGCAGATTTCTCTGGAGTTGGGTGATCAATGGGGGAAACATTGGGGGGGCAGTAGCTGGGGTGGCTGGGTGGATGAAGGGGGCCCAGGTGGGGCCCCGGATGTGTACATGCCCTCCTTTTTGTACTTCCCTGTCCTCCTTTCCCTGCTTTGGTATCTGTTAACACTACCCAATACCCACCCCCAGAGAAAGACAAACACAGAGTCACCCCTAAAGACAGACAGAGACACAGACACACACACACAGCCACTGATGCAAGCAGTAAGGGATGTCAGCATAGCAACTTGTCTTGCACGCAGTATGTTGTATGACCAACAAGGAGTCCTGTGGCACTTAAAGACTAACAATTAAATTTATTGCATGAGCTGTGCTAGAAAATCCCACTTCATCAGACTTAAATTCTAAGTTTCTCCATATTCAAAGTGTTGGATGAACTGGAATTTTCTCCCACAAAAGCTTATGCAATAAATATAATTGTTAGTCTTTAAGTGCCACAGGATCCTTCTTTGTTTTACTGAACTAGACTAACACAGCTGTCCATTTGGATCTTGAAGGATGTTATATTTCACCAAACAGGGTTTTTTAACTTCTTCATTCCTGAAATGGATGAGCACCATAGTATGAATACACAAAGTGGGTATCACTCTTAAGTTCATGTGAATACATCTTCGTTTCTTTCATGATAGATTGTTTAGTGTTATGTGTAAACATTCTGGCTCAATATAACTTCACAAAGTGCAACAATGTTCTCTATGTAGGGTTGTAAGCAGAATCTATTACAGTAAATTAGCAGCAACATAGCAGAAAAACATATCCAGAAATTCTGTTCTTTCAGTCTATTTTTCCCATGCTATTCACAACACTGTATAATTGCACCTCTCCTTTTTGCATATTCTGTTATGGGCTTTGTTAGAAAAAGAAAGGAAACTACTTGCTCCAGTAAATGGTAGGTTGAATTTCCAATCTTTACTAAACTGGTCATATGGGCAGCACAGTTAGTAACTATGTGCAGTAAAGACAGGGATATCAATAAGTTCTCTGTTGATAAAAGGCTCTACAATTTCAAGAAGAGTTAAATCACAGGATCAGGATGAATTCTTAATTAAGAGGTATGTTTAATTGAGGATTACTGGCTGGTTCTGACTGAACTGTATGCCAGTTTTTATTTGCCTAATGTTTGACATAGTGCAGGGCTCTCAAACTCGTATCCCAAGGGCCTCATGAGGACCAGTACAGGGCTGCATGAGGACTAGTACATTAGCCCAAGGTCTTCACCACTGAAACCTTTTCATACAGCAATATTGCAAATACTAGTAACAATGGTTTCATTGTGGGCCGCAGGCAATAGCTTTAGGGGCCGCATGAGGTATGTTTGAGAGCCCTGACACAGTGTGACAAGGAGAGAGAGAGAGAGACAGACAGACACACACACACGCCCCCCCCCATCTGCCAAGCACTGAAGAGTAGAAAAGAAAGATATTTCTCATTGATTCTATTTCCTAGCTTTTTGTTTGTTTACAGTCAGTGTTCCCTCTAAGCTGGTGATGCAGCTGAGCAAGTTGTTGGATGCACTGGGGGAGCTGGCAGGCAGCAGGAAAGGGGCCCAGTGGGAGTTGGGGAACCAGCAGGGAACTTGCTCAGCTGCATCCAGAACTTGCTCAGCGGCACCATCGGCTTAGAGGGAACATTGGGCTTCTCAACATTTTGCAGGTCACAACACACTTGGTGGCATATTGCGACCCTACAGGATACACCAGTCCACTTTCCACAGGCCAAATCCAGTCATCTCCTCGGCTCTCTGTGACACAGTTAACACTGTGTGGTAACCTGGTAATGTGTTGCAATACAGATGTTGAGAACCATTGTTCTTGTATCTCAGTTAACTTTCTTGTATACATTTGGTGTAACTCAGTGAAAACATTAAGGGCCTGAATAAAGGTATTGTAAGACAGTGGTTTTTAAACCATGGGTTGGGACTTGGTACTGGATTGCAGACCCTCTGGATCTCAGCGCCCTCTGCTAACACTGCCAAAAGACAGAAATGAATTGCTGAAAGATTTAATAGTTGTGTTGCAGGCATAAATGGTTTTTTTTTTTTTTTTTTTTAACTGAGTCCTGAGGAAAAAAGTTTTGAAAACCACTGTTGTAGGGAATTGTGTAGCAATTCTTACTTCAGCTGTGTAATAGTTTCTATTATAAAAGTTTCTTGTGCTCTATAAAATGCTTTTGATTGTTTGCCTGAACATTTGAAATTGTGGCACAGGGAAGACTGGCTAGAAATGTCTTTTCTTTATCCTGTGAAATTCTGTTGAAGTTTTGTTGTGGTACGAACCACTGAAAACTGCCATTTCCTTTTCATTACTTGCATTCCTCAGGCAAACTTGGGAGCTTAACAATGTAGCTGCCGAACATGAGCATTCTGAGTCTGGTTTCATGACTTTTCCCTAGGAGTGTCTAGGAATAGCCAGAGCAGCTGGAGAGTGTGGAGGAGATCTAGGCACATAGGATAATGGTTCATTCCTTTCTCTGGGTGTATGTACCATGTGGGGAAGGGCAAGCTGTCTGAGCTCTGCTCCTAGTGTCTGTCCTCTGAACACAGTGCCTGATTCCCATTTTCCTTGAATTCAGGTTATCAGCATTCTTTTGTTGTTAAATGCTGGTCACTTCCTTAGATCAAGTAATTAAGTATGTGCTACAGTTTCAGGTTTAAACCATAGTTATGTTGTGTGAGGGGGGCAAGAGTAGAGTCGTTAGTTGTACATAAAATTTTTTTTCTTTAAACAGCCAAACAAATGGAACCAACCAAACTAAAACCCAGGTTTTAGTTACAGAAATTATTTAGGTAGTGAAAGCAAGGACTCCAAAAATAGGAAATACTGGATTTGTGCTACCTCATCTACAGACTTTAACAACAGGATCACACTGTATGCTCTTTGCAAGACTCATGCCTCATTCAGGTTGGACACACAAGAGGTTGGGATTGAGGATGCGCACAGACTTGTAAATCTGCCTATGACTGGAGGCTCTACTCACTGCAGAATGGCACCTCCTCCTAAATGTACTGGGGATTAGCTCTGCATGGCTGAAGCCCCTTTCTTGCAGCAGCACTTCATTCTCCCTTTCAGCCCCTCTCTTACTCCAGCAACTGCTGCAGCCTCTTAATGACTTGGCCTTCCAGGAAGGTCACAGTGTGGCTTTCTCTTCTGGAGGTTTATATCAAAGCCCCTGCTCACCTGCAGTCAGTCCCCCTATTCACTGTCCCAGTCATTCAGTGGCTGGTAGGGGGTTTGGCCCCTCACCTATTCTAGGCCAGTGGTTCCCAACATTTTCGCTGCTGTGGCACACCTTGCTACCTTTAATTAATTTGAGGCACACCACCATATAGTTTCCAGATGAACTCATGGATATTCATGAGCCAATAAGCCAGTCTAGAGCTCTCTGAGTAGTTTTTCAAAAAATTTTATGGCACACTGGTTGGGAAACACTGCTCTAGGTTACAGTTCTGGGATCCTCTAAACAGCAGCCAAGGTATGGCTCCTTCCTACATCTTCCTGAATTTCTTTGACCCTTTCTTTACTTTGTTGTCCTCCCAGCTCCTGGATTTGCCAGTCTGTCAATTTCCTTCTCTCAGAGAGTGACTTCAGATGACCTTCCTGCAACCCTCTTTGCTTCCAATTTTCTGTCTTTATCTAAGCTCCCCAACAGGTGAGCCTCCATCCAATTAACTTCCTTCAGCCTATATGTCCACCTTCTGTGCCATAGTGCAGTGATTTTCAGATTTAGGGTTGGGACTCAGTACTGGGTTGCAGTACCCCCTGCTGCTGCCGCCACCAAAAGACTGGAAAGCATTGCTCAAATATGTAACTTTTGGGTTGCAGGCATAAATGATTTCTTTCAATGGGGTACTGAGGAAAAAGCTTGAAAACCACTGCCTTAGTGGGCTGATTGGATCCACTTGGCTTAATTCAGTTCTTGCAGGGTCAGTGTGGGGAGCACCCTGCATCACACTGCTAGTTCCTAAGTTTGGAGTGCCTTGATTTTTCAGTCAAATAACTTGATATTAGTTATGGATGTTGTGCTGTATGGGTTTAAATGTTGGCCAAATATGATTTTACAAATAGTTGTTCAATAGAATCTTCACTTATCTTGGATTTTGTAATACATGGATTTTTTTTTTTTTTTTGCCATTTTTGATTTATGGTTAGATTGCGAGTTAATGATTTGCCCTGAACAAGAAGCAGCATCTTGGTTTGCCTCTGTAGCGGTCTAGAAGGGAGATATGTGATTCAGCAAAAGAATATTTTCAGTCCTGGTCCACCTGCTGCTGCAACAAGGGAATAAACTGTGGTATGTCTACAATGGGTTTAGTGTATATATCTGCTGCCACCCTTTCTGCCCACTTGTCTGATGGTGGTAAGGATTGGCACATAGTGGCTGTATGGAGTGTCTCACTTTCTGTGCTGTGGGCGGTGGTGTGGATAGTTGGCACAAATCTGTTCTTAGTGTTTAAAAAAAAAAAAAAAAGCAAGGAGTCTTGTGGTGCTTAAAGACTAACAGATTTATTTATCATGTGAGCTTATGTGGGAGAAAATCCCACTTCATCAGATGCTTTGAAGAGGGAACTTACAGAATGGGATGAAAATGAATGCAGGGGGGTGTAAGACATGTGATCAGGTCATACTGCAACTTACATTCTATTATACTCCCCTGCATTTATTTTCATTCCGTTCTGTAAGTTCCCTCTTCAAAGCATCTGACAAAGTGGGATTTTCTCTCACAAAAGCTCATGCGATAAATAAATCTGTTAGTCTTTAAGTAGGTGTGGTAAATTTTATCTGAGCATCTGATGAAGTGGGTTGGAGCCTATGAAAGCTTATGCCCAAAGAAATTTGTTAGTCTTTAAGGTGCCACAGATTCACTGTTTTTTCTGTACACAGACTAACATGGCTATCCTTCTGGAAATTTTTATGTGAGTAATTTACTTTTTGTGTGTAGTGTAGTGTAGTTGTCTTGATCCCAAGATATTGGGGAGACAGATCTGAAGAAGAGCTCAGAGGCTCAAAAACTTCTCTCTCTCACTAACAGAAGTTGGCTTAGCAAAAGATATCAGTTCCCTCAGCTTGTCTGCCAGTTTATTTTCTGTTTTACTAAACATAATCCAAAAGATGGGGGAAGCGCTCCTCACAAATACTTTGTCATTAGGCAGAAAATGTTAATTGTAAAGATGAAGTTTACCAACACAGTATTTTTCTGTTTTGGTGTCCATGGAATTGTTTTCCTGTTGCCCATCTAGTAAGATTTCTTACTGGGCGACCAGCAGTATAAATGAAAATTGGAAAACTGAGGTTTTCTTGCAAAACAATCAAGGAGTCCTGTGGCACTTAAAGACTAACAAATTTATCAGCTTTGAGGGTCATTCGAGTATTTGTTTTGGAAGTAGTCTTGTTTCACATTCTCGCATTGCCAGATTTATTAAAACAGTAGCTGTGCTTTGTCTCCTGTCAAGACTCCCACTGCCAGCTGGCAGCTAAATCTAATACTGGAATAATTGATGGAACAGACATTTTGAACTTTCTGTTAAACTGATCTGTCTAGTGGCAGTTACTCTGTAAGAAGGGTCAGTGATTTCAGTGCCCTTTTAACTAATATACTCAATTTTTTTCTCTTGCACCGTAGTACTTCAAACTACATGAGAATTCCTCTTTAAGGTGGTCTCTCCATATTGTCTGAATAGATAATTACTAAATCTTTTAGTTATTTTTTGCACAATTTGTCTCATCATAGAGAGGTCAGATGCCTTTACCTGAATGACTGTAGAGTCAAAGGATAGTATTATTCAGGAAATCTGATGCCAAGATTTGAAGGCTTTTAAAATCAATTAATGGAAGTCTGGTAAAATTCTCTTTTATTTTGTTTGGTTTGAACTACTTTCTAATTCTCAGTTGCCCTTTTCCCTACAGATTAATTGACTGTATGTAAACAGACAATCTTTTTTTGTTAATGCCTCATACCAGAAAATCTATTAGTCTGAATTTTTTCACCCTTGTAAATATGTATGTAATTATTTAGTATTCCAAACACCAGTAGATTCTATTTGAGTTGTGATACAGTGAAGAGGTTGAGATGGGGAGGTTGTTTTGATGCAAAAAATCTTCACTGCTGAGCTGCTTCTTTGGATAGAGATGGGCAGGTCAACCTATTGGGCCTCACCAGAAGAACAAATTGCTTTCCATGAGAAGATGGATTTATAGATAATATAATTATTTATGAACAAGGTTTTGGTAATACAAAACATAATCAGAAAATATTCTATTATTCTGCTCTCTTACATAGGCTTTACTTTTGCACTTCCTATTAACTTTCTATCTAGGCTCTTCCAAAGGGGTAGCTGTGTTAGTCTAGTTCAGTGAAACACACAAATTGTTTGGTGGCACTTTTAAAGACTAATAAATTTATTAATCTCATGAGCTTTTATGGGAGAAATCCTACTTCATCAGATGCTTGAAGATGGAGAAATTATAGAATGGGAGGAAAAATAAATGCAGGGAAGTGTAAGTCATAGGGTCGGATCAGACTATTTCAGCAAATCAAAGCAGTTGTTCAGATTGAAACAGTGTGGAACAACGTATTAGGAGGAAAGGAGGTAAAGGGGGGCAAAATCACCTTTTGCATGAAGAAAGCCAACTGATGTGTCTGTTTGAGCCCAAAGTAATGGTATCAAATTTGCATATGAATTCTAACTCTGTAGTTTCTCCTTTGAAGCTTTGATTTGTAATTAACCTGATTAAGGACAGCAATTAACATATCTTTCCTGGAGTGAGCAGAAAGATTGAAATGTTCCTGTCTTGGTTTTTGAATTTTCTTTCTGATGTCAGATTTGTGTCTATTTATTCTTTTATGCCGAGACTGTCCAGTTCATAAGGTAGAGGGGCCTTGTTGGTACATAATGGCATATATCAAATTGGTGGATGAGCAAGTGAATGAGCCCTTGATGGAGTAGCTGGTTTGATTAGGTCCTATGATGGTGTCTTTTGTGAAGATATGTGGGCAAAGTTGGCAGTGCGGTTTGTTGTAGAGATATGTGCCTGCCTTAATGTTTTTGTAGTTTGGTCTGCGGTTGCTGCTGAATATCTGTTTAAGGTTGGGGGGATGCTATCTGTAAGCAAGGCGAGGTCAGACAGAAATAATCAGAAAAGTGGGGAACATAATGATCAAACAATACAGTCTAGATTCTACAACCCCAGTGTTTGAGAAGTGTTTAAATGTCTGACAGAATGTAGTCAAGCAAAGTTTTCTTTTAACATTCTAGGATCTTTCCTTTATCTGAAGGTATTAGACTGGATTGTCTTCTAAACAGCCTGGTTTTGCCTTATTTTAACATAATTTGCTTGGAATGTGTGGATATGATCGAACACTCATGTCTATGGCTACCTCTGCTGCTTGATTTTGCTTAGCCAAAGAACAAGACCTCAGACTGTCACAGCGAGGGAAGGCCTATCCCCAGGCACCCTTTGATTTTGATTCTTTTGTTTCTATACCTCCTGTAACTAGCTAAGTGATAAAAAATATACCTGAACAATCTTTACTTTACAGGCCGGCCTACACACTTATATTCTAACAATTTTCTTTTCTTATTCCCCGTCTTCTTGGTTTTGCTTGTTTTTCGTATGCACCCTGAGAATGGAAAAAGGAAGGTGCATTTCTTGTTGTGCTTCTACAACTACAAATTTTAGTGGTTTTGGTACGATTTAAATGTGTTGCCAGAGTGTATTTTTACTATTAAGAAATCAGAGATGTTTATAAAAACTTCTTAAAAGTTGGCTATGCTGATGTATTTTGAAAATATGAAGTAAAGCAAATTTCAAGTGCAGTCAAAGGGACATTCTCCAAAATTGTTAAAAAATGAAGACGAAAAAGTAGAATTAATTTTCTGTTCAATCACATAATTATCTTTAAGTACAGTCCTTTGCAGCATAGATTTATTTGCATCAATAGCTAACAGTGCAAGACAACTTTGAACCAATTGTTTAAAAATGTTCTATATAATTTTTGATAACCATTTAAATATAGTTATGAGGTAATGATGCAATTTACTTGAGTAACTGGGTGCTGTCAAAATGCATCACTATGAAAATTTCCAGATATACTATATCTTCTATAAAAGAAATATGGTATGGTTGGTTGCTTTAGCTGTTGACTGTACAATTGCCTGCCATCTATGATTAATACATAAAACAAAGAAGTCACCTTTTAATGAGAAAGGAAGGGGAAAAAAAACTGTACAGAGAATTCTTTGGAATCCTAAATGTAAATGTTCATACTACAGTAATGATTTAGTTGCCTTCCAAATGGAGTTGTGGATGGGTCTGTTTGTGTTTTTAACATAGCAGTAGTAATAATAATAAATCAAACTCTTTGAAGGAGCTCTCTCTTACCTGAGAAAATATATTGCAATTTGGTTCAAATTCTTTGAGAGGTACACTGAAAACAAAGGGTAACATATTAACCAAGTGTACTACCTAATCTCCATTCAAATCAATATGTTTTGCAAATTTTTGTCATCTTAAATCTTACTTTGGAAATCTTAATTTGGGCATATTTGTTTTCTTTTGACCAAATTCTTTCTGGTATAAATATTTGCTCTTAATTTTCATATATTTTCAGGTATACATTTGGATTTGATTTTAGATTGACTACAACTTTATATCCATCAGTCTAAGGAAGAAGGATTTGAGTTTGCTAGGAAAAAAAAGCAGGAAAGAACTGATAGGAGTGTGACTTTTCCATGTCTAGGGTAGCTACCTGAAAATAAAAAGATCAGAGCATGCTGCAAAAGGGGAGAAGATTCTCCCAGCATTGGTAGGTGTCACTGAAGTCAGACTTCCCAGTCAGCCACAAACAATGCTGCTGCTTTGAGTGCTGTTCACATCATTCAGTTATGGGTGTCTACATGCTGAAGCGTATGGTTGTCCAGAAACTCCTTTGCCCTAGCCTGTCAGCTCTTGCCCTTGATGCAAGCACCTGTCTTGTTTACTGAGCATCTCTTTGACTTTGGTGGGAACCTACCTAGAGCTCTGTCCTGCTCCGCTGCCAGCCATGCCCGAATTCAAACCCTGTGGGAGCTGCAGCAAGGCATTCCTGATGGATGATCCCCATAAGAAGTGCCTTAAATCCCTGTGTTAGTCCCACTGGGCAGATATATGCTCTGTCTGCAGATCCTTCAGACGAAGGACTCAGAAAGACAGGGAGTGAAGGCTGTGTAACATCGCCTGAGAATGGACCCTGCAGCTGGTGCCAGGTTCGTCTGAAGACCCTAAGGATTTGCTGGTAATGCATGCCAGGTCAGCACTGGAGTCCTCCTGGCACCACCCTCCGCCTGAGAAAAAGCTGTGATTGATCTCTGACTTGGCACCGTCCCGGCGCCATGCGACTTCCAAGAATGATCTAGTGAGTGGACAGACTGGCCCACGGAGCACAAGCCCACATCCCTGGGCCCTTTGGTACTGCCCTCGTCCAGGACTTCATGCTCAACAGAGGCCTCAGATGAGGAACCCGACTCCGGCGCCATTTAGTGCAGCAGGTTGCGGCTTCCCTTGTCCTCTGTCCTGGACGATGCTGCGTACCAGAGGCCTCTGGTGTACAGGGATGACCCCTGTACCCAACAGGATCTGTTGCGACTCATGGTGGCAAATCAGAACTTGGACGTTGAGGTAGTCAGAGGACTGACCCCCTTTTTGATGTGGGTGATGTGGCCCCTCCTGCCAGGATCTCTGTTCCCCTACATGAGGGGGTATGTAAGATTGCAACAGAATGGTGGCAAACTCCCTTGTCGATTCTTCCCTTCTCCCCCTCTGTCCAAAGCAGCGGATTGGAGGTATCGCGTTCCATCCAAAAAGTTTGCTTTCTTGTTTAAACACCCCATTTACAGTCCTTGGTAGTGGACGCCATTAATCAGAAGGAGAGACAGGGCCAACCAGCCTCTACCCCCAAGAACAAGGAGGCAAAGAAGTTGTACCTCTTTGGGAGGAAGGTCTACTCCACCTCAGCTCTCCAGTTACGTATCACCAATCATCAGGCTCTCACGGAGCAATAGATTTTCAACCTCTGGAGATCTATGAAATGGTTCTGCGATATAGTCCCCAGAGACCACCTCTGGGACTATGAGATCATGGTAGAGGAGGGTGTTTTGGCCTCTCACGATGCCTTGATGACCTCTTGGGGTGCATCTGATTCTGTCTCCAGTAATATTAACTCCATAGTGGCCATGCGGCGTTCGGCCTGATTGCAAAGATCTGGCCTCTCACAGCAAATGCAGCTAGTGATACAGCACCATCCTTTTGAGGGCTCTGCACTGTTTGCAGAATCTACAGATTCCAAACTGTACGACATGAAAGACACTAGAGCCAACCTGAAGTCCCTGGGCATGTACACGCCACAAGGGACCAGATGCTGCTTCAGGCCTCAACAAACACAGCAGCAGCCTCATCAGCTGCAGAAACAGAACCAACCGCAGGAGTTGTGCCCAAGGTCTTACCAGCAACCTCAGCGCCATTATGGGGGGTCTGGCAGGGAGAGGGGCTGGACAGGTAGGGGGACCAAATCCCAGTCTACAACCCAAACACCATGCCAGTGAAGTGGTTCCCCTTGCCCTGCCGGCCAAAGACAGTGCTTTTGATGGTCTGCTGGAGGGCCGCCATACCCCTATTCAGCCTATGGTTTTGAAGAACTGCTTCAGCTCATTCCTATTCCGCTGGGCCAACATCACGTCAGACTGCTGGATACTAGTCACAGTATCCAAAGGGTATGCCATACAATTCAAATCCATACCCTGAGATAGAAAACCACCTCCTCACCCAAATCTCGGGGATCCAGAGCTTGACCTGCTGCTACAAAGGGATTGTGAGAAATTGATTTCCCTAGGAGCGATAGAAAGGGTCCCAAGAAAAGCAAAGGGGTAAAGGATTCTACTCCCATTACTTTGCAGTCCCCAAGAAGAATGAAGATTTGAGACCCATCCTGGACCTAAGGGTTCTGAACAAACACCTAAGGAAAATAAAATTCCTCATGGCTTCCCTATCGCAAATCATCCCATCTCTAGACCAAGGGGACTGGTTTGTGGCCCGGAATCTGAAGGACGCTTACTTCCACATAGCATAAGACCCAATCACATACAGTTCCTCTGATACATTGTTGGGGGGGGATCCACTTTCAGTTCACATCCCTCCCTTTTGGCTTTTCCCTAGCTCCCAGGGTGTTCACAGAATGCATGGTGCCTATGGTGGCACACCTGAGGAAGAAGGGCATAAAAATATACCCTTATCTTGACAATTGGCTATTACAGGGAAGGTGAAGTTAGCAAGTGCAACACAGTATTGGAATAACAAGGCGACTGTGCAATTACCTAGGGCTTTGCATAAACCAGGAAAAATCAAAGCTCTCTTCAACTCGAATAGAGTTTATAGGAGCTCTCCTAAACTCCATAAGAGGGAAAGCATCCCTGCCCTGATCAAGGTTTCAGTCCATTTGCACCATCATTTCGGAGCTCCAAAGTGCCCAGATCACCATGGCCAGGCGCTGCCTTCAGCTCCTGGGCCACATGGCATCCTCCACCTCCATGATAAAGAACAACCTGCCAGAGGATGAGGCCCTTTCAGCTCGGGCTAGCCATAGCCTGCCACCCCCAGAGGCACCTTCTGAACAAGGTATTCTCAGTTCCCTGCAGTGTCCTGGAGACACTGGATATCTGGCTGGACCCACTCTTCACCGTGTCCCTTTGAGACTTCTAACCCCTTGGGGTGTTGATGACCGATGCATCAGTCATGGGTTGGGGAGCCCATATCTCGGGGGCCTATCAACCCAAGAGAACTGGTAATCCAGGGACAACCTCCTTCACATAAACATGAAGGAACTTGGAGCCATCCACCTGGCCTGCAGGTTCTTCTTGGACTTGATAAGGAGGAAAACAGTCCAAGTCCTGATGGCCAACACAACAGCCACGTTCTACACGAACAGTCCGGGGTGTTTGCTACCCAGCCCTTTGCACGGAGGCTACCAACGTGTGGGAACTGGCCCTGTGACACAACTGTACCCTGGCAGTGGCCCATCTGGGAATGGACAACGGCACAGCAGACTCAGTGAGCAGGGTATTCCTGTCTCATCACGAGTGGTCCCTGTACGTGGAGACTGTGTCCTACATTTTCAGTTGGTGGGGCACGCCCCAAATGGGCCTTTTTGTGATGCACCAGAACCAGAAGTGTCACCACTTTTGCTCACTCCAGAGTTGGGACAGGGTCTCACTGTTGGATGCCTTCCTAATCCCTTGGGGGGGGCGGGGGGGGGCTCTCATGTACGTGTTTCTGCTAATCCCCTGATTCACAGGGTCCTCCTGAAGATAAGAAGGGACAGAGCCACGCTGTAGCCCAGACAGCACTGATACTCAACTCTATGGGACCTATCAGTAGACAGACCACTCCGCCTCCCCTACATGGCAGACCCTTCTAACACATGACTCGGGCCAGCTATGGCACCCAAACCCAAAAGTGCTACACCTAACAGCTTGGAGGCTGCATGGTTAGATGAGACTGAGAGACTCTGCTCAGAAGGGGTTAAAGAAGTACTGGTTGGTGGTAGGAGGACCTCCACTAGAGCCACCTACACTGTAAGTAGGAACATTTTTCCCTCTGGTCCAGGGAAAGAGGTATAATCCCAGAGTCAGCCCCGATTCGGTCTATACTCGACTATCTCCTAGACCTTAAAGATAAGGGCCTTATTGACCCCTTCTCTCAAAGTCCATTTAGCTAAGGTGGAAGGGGCTTCAGTATTCTCACACCCTACTTTCATTAGGTTCCTGGAGGGTATTGAGAGGATCTACCACAACCTAGAGTTCCTGCTTCACAATGGGACCTAAATGTGGTGCTCCATGGCTTTAGAGACACCCTATGAACCTTTTGGACTCTTGTATGCTATTGATTCTCTCATGGAAAGTGGCCTTTCTGGTAGCCATAACCCATAACCAATGGGTCTCAGAACTGAGGACCCTCTCTTCAGAGCCTCCCTATACAATGTTCTTTATGGATAAGCTGCTCTTGCAACCGCACCCAGTGTTCCTGCCAAAGGTGGCCTCTCCATTCCACCTGAACCAGGACATCTGCCTCCTGGTGGTTTTTTTTTTTTCCAGACCCTCAGGTTATGAAAAAACAAAAGAGTGGTACACCCTAGACATCAGGAGGGCACTCCTGACATACATTGAGCATATGCATCCATCCTGCAGGACCTCCCGACTCTTCGTTGCAGTCACGGAGAAGAAAAGAGGTCAACCAGTGACAACTCAGTGTATCTCCAAGTGGAAAGTGAACTGTATTAAAGACTGCTACAGTAGGTCAAGCATACCCCTCCCTAGGAGGGTCAGGGCATACTCAACAAGAGCACAAGCATCTTCAATGGCCTGTCTTCCTTCCACAGGTCCCAATCCAGGAGATCTGCAGAGCAGCCACATGGTCATCAGTATATACCTTTATGACACACTACATGATCGTCCAACAGGATGCCGCGTTAGGTAGAGCTGTACTCAAGGTGGGTAAGCTGTAACTCCGCCCACCATCCTGGGCATGGCCAGCAGTCACCTGTAACTGAATGATGTGAGCAGCTCTTGAAGAACAATGACGGGTTACCGATGTAACTGTCCATCTTCAAGATGGGCTGCTCACATACATTCAGATCCCTCCCTCTGTCCCCACTGTTTGGAGCTGGGGAAAAGAAGGGACTTAGGGTGGTCAGAGTCAGCGTCATGTATGTAGCCACAGTTGCGGCAAGGACGGGGCATTGGCCGCTGAGCCTGAACTGATAGGCTAGGGCTAAAGAATTTCCGGATGACTGTGCACTGTGCTGTAACTGAATGTATGTGAGCAGCCCATCTTGAAGAAGAATGGTTACATCAGTAACCCACCCTTCTGATTTCCCACACTGGTCATCAAAAAGCCAAAACAAAATATAAACAACCTCTTTTATTCCATTTTAGTCTCTGGTTCCCAGTCAGTCACTAGGTCCAGTAAAGATGCAAGTTACTTAAAACTCCATGTCCTTTACCAAAAATGTTCTCCTGACCCAAAAGGGTTAGTCACACTACCAGATCAATGTGTTTGGATCTTACCCGAAATGCTATGCTGCTAGCCAGTCCTTTAGTAACTAAAACGAAAGGTTTATTATATAAGGAAAGAAACAAACTATAAGAAAAATGTTAAATGATTGCAATCACTTGCATACAAATGATTTGAAAGTCCATATGTATGAGATTTCCAGTGGAATGGTGGAGCTGAAGGCTTATGGAGTTCTTCTGATGTATGTTCAGTACTTGGATAGATCTCTTGTCCTTTGTTTCTATATCTGCAGCTGCAGTGGTAGATGTATAGGTCCAGAGGTGGTAGGTGATGACTGAAGACAAAATGAATGTGGTGCATCACCTTTTATGTCCCTAGGTCTTTGCCATTCTACTTGTGGAAATTTATAGAAAAAAGATGGAGTCCAGAATCACATGAATAAGTTGTGGTGACTGGTCAGGTATAGCCCTGGCTTCTCCCATAGGGCTCATCGTATCTGTGAGTTTTTTTTTTTTTTTTAATGGGCCATTAAACAGGCTATTGCTGCAGCCATCTTGTCTGGGGTTCCTTTCAGAAACACAGCAGAAGCTGAAATACAGATATATAAAACATATCCATAAATTCCAATACAAATATCACATATGCACATAAACAATATTGTCATACTCAGCAAATTATAACCTTTCTATTGACACCTGATGCTACATATATAAATTGTTGTCATTTTGTCATATTGATGTTAAATAATATCATAAATGGTCTCATTAATCCAGCCAGCATTTCAAGGAGGACAGCAGAAATAAAGTTGTGATGAGGAAAGGGCAGGTCAGCAGAAATAAAGTAGTGATGGAGAGAAGAGGATCTGTCAGGTCAGATCCTTTTCCCCTTTTCCCCAAATTGATAGAACTGTTTGTTTGTGCTCTGACCCCTCTCTCTGCAAGCACAACCCATTCAGACCAGGCTGGCAACAAGACTTAAGGCTAGTTTAGCTATGCCACTGTAGTGCATCTGGTGAAGATGCTGTATGCCGATGAGTAGAGCCCTGCAGATCTGCGGGTATCCGCATCCGGGGATGTGGGTTCGGATGACCACAGACCCACTGCTGTGGATTGACTCATGGATGCTGCTTCTATTCTTACCTTCTCACAATGCAATCCATTGCTGAAGCCCCTGCCCTGGTCTGTGTTGGCAGCACGCAGGGAACCAGGAAGTGCTCCAGCCAATCCTAGATGGTGATCTGCCAGCCAATCAGAGTCTCAAGCTGGGGCTTGGAGAGCCACTGATGGCCTTTGATTGGCTCATTCCCCATGATTTCGCTGCCAACTTCTTCCTTTTCTTGTTTCCAGTTGGCAAGCCATTGCTGTGAATAAGAGATTTCATTGGTGGGCAAGGAAATCTGATTGATAGCACAGCATGCAAGCCACAAACAAGAAAGGAAAAAGTGGGTGGGACCCATATGGGGAATGAACCAATCAAAGGCTGACGTGCTGAGTGTGAGCCCAAGCTCGGTTGCAGATGCTTGTAGAGATGCAGCTAAAGCCTGGTGTGTGGATTTTAGATCAGATCAATGCTATCATTGAGGAGATGCGGCTTGGATGCAGTTCCACATGTTTGTATCTGCGCAGGGCTCTACCGTTGGGAGGGAGCTCGCAGCTGAGCTTGTGTTGAACTTGGGACATGGCCAGCCCTGATTCCAGCAGGGACCTTAACTTCCAGATATAAGACCCAGTGTGTCTTCATACACTTGACTCCATTGGGGGTGCTATTTAGTTCCCCACATGTAACGGTGAGGACTATAAACCTCACATGGGCTAGAAAGTGTTAATGAGTAGTTTTGAGCACAGTCAGCTCTGCCTGCTACACCTGTAATAGTTGTTAGGTCTGAAGCATGCAACCAGCTTGGTCAGTTGAGGGCTGACTGGGAAGGGGAACAGATCAACTGCTTGCTTGTAGAAACAAGTCAGGTTGGAATTAGAAACTGAGTAAGACTATGGCCTCTTATAGCCTTCCTATAGGGCAGGTGGGCATGGCACAGGACAGTTTGGATATACCATGGACTGGTTGATGATGATTAAGCTAGGCCATGGCAGGAGGTTGAAGATTTGGGCCCTAAGAAAAGGTAGATTAATAATCTCAGAGAGGCTGAGTAATGAGCCTTGCTGTGAGGAAAGTTCCTTTATTTTGGCTTATTTTGGAATGAACTGTTACCCCAGTTGGAATTTCTGTAGTGAGCTGAGGAGTTATAAGCTCTGGAGTGGACAGGAAACTCCATGAGGGAAGCTAAGACAGAGAGGCTGCAAAGCTAGGTTCAACAACAAGGTTGCACTTAGGGGCACTGAACCTGTGACAGGAGAGGATGGGTCCATGGTGGGTGCACTAAATAAAGAAAAACAGTAAAAATAGTAGCATGATGCAGATGTTTATAGGTAGAACAACAGATCATTAATTAATACGTATCAAAGAATAAAATTCATATGTATTCAAATAGTTTTGACTCAATTTTTTGTTTTCCCCTTTTTGAGTGAAGTTGTTTTACAAGTCGCAATCCGCACCATCTATGTGCTGTCTGGGGGCATTTCAGATCTTTACAGCACTAGTTTTAGGCACTAGTGGCATGAATAAACCAATGCCCTTCATAAATCTGAGGTCTGGAGATCTTGGAATTGCCCTTTGTTTGAATAACTTTTGCATGAATGATCCTCTTTTGTGGGAGATAGAAACCTAGAATGCAACACCTCTCAAAATCATTCTCAAGAACATATGTGGCTGGGTTCTTGGAGTCTAACATAGTCAGCCTGGCCCTGTATCAGGGGTCTCAAACACGCTGCCTGTGGTCCGCATGCGGCCCCTAAAGCTTTTTCCAGTGGCCCACAATGACACTATTACCTATATTTGCAATATTGTTGTATGAGAAGGTTTCAGTGGTGTGGCCCTTGGGCTAACATACTAATCCTCATGTGGCCCTGTACGAGTCCTCATGCGGCCCTCGTGGTGATTTGAGTTTGAGACCTCGGCACTGTATTATTGTCTTTTAGCATTTTGGTGGGAGGCCAATGGAGAAAGAGCTGTATTTTCTATTTTATATTTGAGTTTCTGGAAGTATCTTTCACTTTAATACTAATAATGCTAATTATAGACCATAATCCATTTTAAAATAGATGTACCCGGTATGTGCTTTGGTGTTTTTTAAAGGCACTAGTGTGGTTTTTGTGGTAACTCTAATGGAGTAGATAGCAAAGGTGACTTGATTAGAGCTTAGAATAGGGTCAGAAATTTCCTTCTTTGATGTCATGTTTCTTCTCAATTTTATTTGTTTAGATAAGAAGCTATTAATGATAGTCCCACATAACACACAAAGCAGGTATTTTCATATTATAAATGCTCTCAGTTTTGATTGTTAAGAAAGGATGACACCAATTATAGTTAAAATGGTCAAACCATTTAATTTAGAAGCATTTTAGAAAAGTGACTACCTGTCAAGTAAATACTTCTAGCTATATATTAATTAGTAGTAAATCAAATAATGCTGAACAGACCTTGTATGCCTAAGTAATTATTAACATCTTGAGGAGGTACTAAAAAGCAGCAAGTGTTAGACTGAGGCTTTATTGCTCCAGTGGGTATCAGGCAGGTGGCCTTTGAAGAGATGCTTCTTTCAGAAAAGAGATGTCTGATTGAAGTAGTTATCTAGAAATAAATGGGTGAAAGTGTTAATTTTGTAGGTTGTGATAAATCTGGATGACCTGTGTGTCTCAGATTGGTCACTGTAGGATCTATGTGGTTCTGTACACATTTTCTCATGAGATGATAGGAATCAGAAGCACTGTTTGTGACTGATTGGGAAGTCTGGCTTCAGTGTCACCCATCAGTGCTGAGAGGTCTGTTCTTCTCTTTGCATATTCGGGTAGTTATCTGAGGAAGCCCAGATTTCAACAAAAATGAAAGCTAATAGCCGGTATAAGAAACCTGCCTTGTCTATATGGACGCTCTATTTTCCGGACAACTCCAACATAAGCCCAGTGGCTCATGAGGAGGTGAAGTTATGTCAGTGATGTGGAGCACTTACATAGGAGGGAGCAAGGTTGTTGTGTGTACACTGACATAATTAGGTCAACATTAGATGCCTTACATTTGCCTAATGCTTAAGTGTACACTAAGCCTAAATCACTTTCTGCTTTTGTATCTTTGTGCATTTAGGGACTAGAGAGTCCTAGATATATTATTTTAGAGCAGATGAAATGATGCACTGACTTGTGCAACTGAAGTAGTCCCATTGGGACTTCTTTGGTAACCGAAGATCATAGTGCTATGGACTCCAACCCCAGTCTGGCATCTTTCCCTTTCCCTCCCTCCGATGAATAGTCTTCCTAAGTGGAATTGGGTAGTGTTGAGGTGGTTATTTCCACTTTATGCTGCCTGGTGGTCTCACCGTGCCATGGTAGTTCTGGTGGTCCCTACAGGGGAGATTGAACAGCAGCCAAGGATTAGTGTCAGTACTGTGACTATGAACCTGTAAAAAAAAAAAAAATAAATAAAAATAAAAAAAAGCAAGGGGTCTTGTGGCACTTAAAGACTAAGATCCATAGTCATGATTTAATCCAGCTTTCACACAATCTAATTTGCATATTAGTTCAATTTCAGCTGTTTCTCTTTGAAGTCTTGTCCCATTGATTTTCTTGAGGACCATCATTAAGTCATTAATGAAGTGATTAGGAAGATGGAAGTGCTCAGCAGCTGTTTTTTTGGTGTTGTGATTTCTGATGTCAGTTTTGTGCCCACTTATTCTTCTGCATAGGGACTGTCCGATTTAATCCTGACTATGGATTCTTTTTACATTTTAACAGGTAATTTGACTTCACCTTCCCTCTGTGCTTTTCCCTAGAGTTTGAATCATTACAAATGCTCTGATTTGCTGCTGCAGTATGACCTGATTCCATGTCTTACACTCCCCTGCCTTTATTTTCATCCCATTCTATAAGTTTCCCCTCTTCAAAGTGTCTGATGAAGTGAGATATTCTCCCAAGAAAGCTCATGTGATAAATAAATGTTAGTCTTTTAAGTGCCACAAGACTCCTTGTTTTTTTTGCTTTACTAGACCTACATGGCTGCCCCTTTGGAACTTGGCATGAACCTGTAGTTTATTTATTAAACTGTATCTAGAATTATTATTCTCTTAATTGAGGTTATTGTTGTTGTCTTCACTGATGTATTGTAGCATCATTGTTTTTCTGGTATTTTGATATTTTCCATGAAAAATTCAGTTAAAAATATTCAAACCTTTGGCATAGATTTCATAGAAATTACTGAGGCTGTAGATGTTAGCCTTGGCTGTTATTTTGCCAGCCCATAAAATCAGATTCTTTTCTGTAGTTTCAAGCACTTTGAGTTCCTTGAATGGAAAGTACAATATAAATAATAAATTTAATTATTCCAGAGGTTTCAGGAAAAGTGCTTAAGGCATTGTTACATCCTTTTGTATCCACTGTGCATCAGAAAACGATTCCTTTTTGCTTCTCAACATTTGGGCGTATTACTCACAGCCTTTGTCTTTTCTTGGTCTGGTTATAAACAAGTTAAAATTCTGCAGGATGAACAGCAAAAATTATTCAACTGGACTTCAGATTACTTCTCAATCAAAATTCAGATGTTTTAGAATCCCCATAAGCAAGATAAGGTAATCTTAAAGCAGCTTCAGAGGAAAGTATAAAAAAACTTTATTGAATGTTTTATCTGTTTCTTGAGAGGGGTGTACCTATGAGTGACAAGCATACATTGAAATGCAGAATTAATCTGAAAGAATTCCTGTTTTCTTGCTCTCTCTAATTTGTGTCCTTTCATTAAAATTATTAGATAAATTTCAGGCATGATTTTAACATCTACAGAGTTGTTTTGTTAAAGACAAAGTGGTATACATTCACACTGACAGGGTGGTGGTGGTCCACTATCTACATGAGTAATAAAAGAAAAAAAATTAGTGTACTCACAGCTGGTGATAATGTTCCTGGACATTGAAGTCCTCTGTCTACGAACATTTTTTCCCCCTCAATGTTGATTGAAATTGTATCATGTGACCAAAGCTAATTTCTCTCCTTGTCTGAGATCAGGAAATGGAAGAACAGAGTATTTTATAATTCTATGGCACTGAGCACAGTTGGGCTCTAATCCTGAATAAGACTCGGGGTACTAATACAATACAGATAAATAATATTTCTACTGAAGTGCAGCAAGTGTGTTTTGTGCTGTACAAAACAGAGTTCTGGCCTTGAGAATTTTACACTCTAAGAACAAAACAAATCATATATAAAATGTAGATGCATTTATCATAGAAGCTTTTTCTTAAAATGATGTGTATGACACTACCTTTTGAGTTAACTCTTGCAGACTTTAGGGAAAACAAAAGGAATGAAATCTTTACTTTTGTTCAGGCACTCTTAGGCTAGGTAGAAGTGCTAAAACAACATGAAAGGGCCTGATAGGCCTATTGTCTTCTGGATTGGAGAAGGATTCCTCTGTTGTAGGAAAACAACTGCAAGTCAGCTGTGTTTTGAACTCTCATACAAACCTGAGCATAGGGACCAAGATGAGTGTGGGGATAGGGACAGCAGGAGCTTGCCAGAGGTGGAACTGCAGTATTTTAAAGATTTTGGGCAGTGTTGCCCTTAGACCAGATCTAGTATGCTTCCAAAACTTAGGCACCTGATTCTGTCAGCATTACTCTGGGGGTCTCATTGAGTTCCTGAGCAGTCCAGGATTGGAACCGCACAATGGTGTCTCAAAGCCAGTTTAGCCCCTCAGTCTGTAAGTTTTGTGCTACATCTCTAATAGGTGCTTTTCAGGGGAGGTATGAAAGAAGAATGAACAGTCATTTTGCACACGAGGCAGAAGAGAGTTCCAAAAATATTAATGTGAGAGTAGGAGTATAATCACAAAGAAAATGACAAGGCATGGGTTCGGAGAAGCTAAAAGAATGGGGTGGGTGGGCAGAAAGTATGAAAAAATAAGAATACTATACAGATACAAGTTGGGCTGAAGATCATTGCATGCACTTGAGCTTATTGGGCCAATTTAATGGATGCAAATTCTCTGACTTCAGTGATATTGCACAGTTTAGAGTAGGATGAATTTGATTTGCATTTTCTAAGGCATATTGACTTAAGCAGTGAATACAAGTTAAATTTTCATCTTTTTTGTTTTGACAAAAGGTGTTAAAGGCTAATTAATTCTTCATTAAATATGCATACTGCATTATGTTAGAGAAATGGTTTTATATATAGTATTTTAATGCAATTAGTTTTTCTTTTTATATACGTTTCCAGTAGTCCAACAGTTTAACTTAGTTAAAACACATGGTTTTGTAAACTGTGAAACTGGCTTGTGTGTCTTAACTATGAGGTCTTTTGCCTATGCAAATAGCAAGCTGAAGCAGAGTATTAAGAGGGAATTGTTAGCTGCAGGTTACCCAGCATCTCAAACAAGACAAGATAACAAGTAAAAGACCAAGGCCACAAAAACAGACTGATGCTGGTTGGATTTAGGGGACCATTTAATATTATTTAATATCAGTATTTCAAAATTATTATAATCTGTATGAGAGATGCTGTGTTAGGTACCAATAGAAAAGTTGTTATTTAGGTGTATGGGTCTACTTTATATTGGAATTTTGGATATGCTTGATATCTGTATTTCAACTTGTGATATGTTTCTGGGAGACATCCCAGACAGAGAAGCTGCAGCAATTGTCTGATTATAATGGCTCATTGAGAAAATTATCAGGTATTGTAGGCCCAGGGAGAGATCTAACGATTCACCAGGATTTGCTCATGTGGCTCTGAACTCCATCTTCTTCTTTGAGTCCAGCTCGCATCATCCAGTTTTAGTTTTAGGTGTCTATGTGCCGCAGTGCACAATTGGTTGGAAACTTTTAGTCCTAGCCTGTCAGAGCAGGGTCTGTGGCCAGCGCCCCTTTGGCCTCTCCTGGGGCTCTATATGTGTCCCCGACCCTGACCTTCCTCAGTTCCTTTTTCCGTCCTCAGTGACAGTTACAGAACAGCCTGTTCCTTGCGCTAGCAAGGTGCTTATTAGAGTCTTTTATAAACCGCCTGTTCTTTGTCGAGCAATGTCCCCGACTGCTTCACTTGAGGTGTGTGCGCGCAGCCACACCTTGGATCGGAGAGTCTTTAGCAGTGGCTCTGGCAGCGGTGGAGGAGATGCTCGCGGGAGCTGGTGTTTCCACCACTGTTGATGCATGGGTACCTCCAGTCACCTGATGCCTGCTCCTGAGTTCCTTTTCTACCACCTCCGACTGCAGATGGAGCTTGTGGTGGCTCTGCAGAAACTCCCCTACAGCGCTAAATCCACTTTACATTTCTTTAAAAAAAAGGGGGGGGGGGAGAAGAAGAATGGAAGAAGGAAGAACAACAACAACAAAAAATCCAGTAAAATGATGACAGCAGAGTGCCTAGCTCTTCGGGCTTTAAACGCTGTGTGCCCCACAGGGAAGCGATGCTGGCATCCAGCGGGCATGAATCATGTATTAAGTGTCTCAGAGAAGGACACTTAGCACACAAATGCCAACACTACTGCAACTTAACATTGCGAACCATGAAGTAGAGGAAGAGGAAGCTCAAACTTCTACTTTTAGAGGGCTCCCTCCATCCTGCCTCGTACCCTGGTGCCTCTCGTCAGCTGTCTGAGGGAGCGAATAAACACCGCTCTGCTGTCTCTCCTCCAGCGCCCACAAAAAAATCTAAAGGCACTGAGAGTAAAAATGATACCCTCGAGGCTGGATTTCCCTCAGGTATTTCAACTTCTATCAGGGTGGATTTCCCAAAAATCTCAAAAGCGGACTGTGGGCAATCTGTCAAAGCCATGCACCCCAAAGCAGTGCCGACAATCACCTCGGCAGTGGGCTCGCTGCTGACAACAGCGCCGCCTCTGAAAACCATGCCACTGGCACTTTCACTGACTCCCGCACCATGCTCAGCACTGATACCTGCACCGAATGTGGCGCCGACATGCTTTTCTCTGGCACCAGTCGCTTATACAAATGCGGTGCAGCTGTCGCTGCAGCATGTTGACAACCCGGCACCAATATCTCTGCTGCAGCAGCAGCCTATAATTGATAATCTTCCAGGGCAGGCAGTACCCAGGAAACACAAAAAGAAAACAAGACATTTAGACTTGGGGGAGGACTTTCAAATTTACTCTTCCCCCATATCACCACTATTTCAAGCAGATTCTTCTGAAAGCTGCCTGTCTCCGCTCTCTTGCTCTTCACAGCACACATCTTCATCTGACAGCTCAGGCATCAAACCAGCTGAACCACCAAACCAACAAATCACTGAGCCCCTTGCATTAAATACAAACATGACTTACCCCTGGCCTTGTCCACTGTGGACGTTCCATCTCCCACCTCAAATGCTAGCAGCAAACTGGACCAACTGGCAGTGCTATGGCCCTTTTCAACCTATACCCAATACTCACCCAACAGGGGGAATGGTACAACAACCCCTACCACCCCCTTCCCCCCAGCAACATCACATGCAGACCGCCATTGATACTTCACAGGCAGCCAATACACCTCCGCAGCTTGAAGAATCTCTAAAAGACCCATTACAACAATCCAAAATTGATGATTTGAAACAGTTTTGGGACTTGTTTAAAAGAGCAGCTGATAGCATGGACATTCCATTCCAAGATACTCCAACTATACAGCACAAGTTATATAGGATCCTCCAGTCATCAATGTCCAATAAACTAGACTTACCAATAGATGAAGGCATAATGAAGCCCATAAATGCCATATGGCTAACACCAGCATCGGCGGCTCCAGCTACCAAAAGGGCAGACAAAAAATGTTTCATCACCCCTAAGGGAAATTAATTTCTTTTTACCCATCCACAACTAGCCTCCCTTGTGATAGAGGCGGCTAATCAAAGATATAAGCAAACATATTCTAGAAGCAACCCAGCATCCAAAGAGGACAAAAAACTGGATACTCTTGGCAAGAAAGTATACACGTTGGCCACGTGACAACTCAGGGTGGCCAACTACACAGCGGTACTATCCAATTATGATCACGAAATATACACCAAGCTCATAGAATTCTCAAGTTTCATTCCATAAGATAAACAAGAACAGTTTAATACAATGATTTCAGAAGGCTATCTAATTGCAAGAACAGCCTTGCAGGCCTCTCTAGATGCTGCAGACATGGTGGCTAGAACAGTAGGCACTGCAGACGTGATGAGACGATCCTCATGGCTCCACGCCACTGACCTACCTAGACAAATGCAGAACACCATTGAAGGCCTCCCCTTCAACAAGGACAACCTATTTGGAGAAAGAACAAATGAAGTGATGCACAATTTAAAAGACTTAAGAGCCAGTCTCCGAACTCTCAGTATATATATCCCATCATCAAGAAAAAAAAAAAAACTACAGAGACCAAACGTACAACTATAGGTATTCCCAAAACCAATATAGTTGGAGAATAGACAACTTTAGAAACAAATTTTGACAAACACACCAAAGAAGACAGACTGACCAGCCACTCCAAAACTTACAAGGAGGCAATTCAAAACAACAGTTTTGACACCCAGGTCAAGGGATTGCCCAACCATACAGTACCAGACCATGAACAGGCACCTCTAGAACCTCTAATTTTCAAGAACAGATTACATCTGTTTCTCCACCAGTGGATGAACACAACATCAGACAAGTGGGTCACAGAGATCATTCAGAAAGGCTATTCCATCCCATTCATATTGTACCCCTCATCCCAATACCCCACCCCGTCCCTCTTCAGGGACCCCAGTCACATGGAACTCCTCCAAAAGGAGATCCAAAACCTGCTTCACATAGGAGCAATAGAAGAAGTTCCAAAGGAGTATGCAGGCAGAGATTTCTACTCACCATATTTTCTAACCCAAAAGATGACAGGGGGTTGGAGGCGAATCTTAGATCTCAGGCAACTCAACAAACATAGCGTTCCCCACTACCAAGTGGATTTCAGGTCTGGGATTCCAGTAGCAACAACCACCAAGATGTACATAGCAGGAAATAAAATGTTTTATTAAGTAACAGATTACTTAACTAAATACCCAGACAAAGTGATATACCCAGAGTTAAACACAAAGTAATATAGACAGGCTTACAACCCAATCAGCAGTCAGGGACCCCACTTCACGACCGTGTGCTTCAGCAGGGGAGTGATGTCCTCCAAGGCATCCTTCAAGGTCCTACGGCAAAGTCCAGTGAAGTAAGGGAAACAATCTGTTGTTATAGCCCATTACTCACAGGGAGGGGTGATCAGACCCTCTTCTGGTCACATAGACTGTCTACTGTGGTGTTGATTCCCACCACCTTTATCCTACGGTCTAACACCTAGATAACTACTTGTTTACTACATAGTCTGCCGGAGTGGAAATGTGTTTAGGGGAGGGGGCCTCCATTGCCCACTATTGTTATACTGTCACAAAGTCTTCCGTTTGCCCTATGCATGTACAAACCAGGAGGTTCAAAATGGTCACTCTAAACCCCATACTTGCATCCCTACATCATGGAGGTTGGCTGGCTTCCCTCGACTTGAGAGAGAATTATTTTCACGTCCCAATTCACCCAGCCCACCGAAGTTTCCTAAGGTTTCTATTCCTAAACAAACATTACCAATACATAGTACTCCCCTTTGGACTCTGTACTGCACCCAGAGTATTCTCAAAACTCATGGCCCCAGTAACTGCTTTCCTTTGCAAGCAGGGAATCTCAATCTTTCACTATTTAGATGACTTCCTCATAAGCGCTGCAACAAGTTCAGAAGCCCAGAAAGCAGTCTAAACAACAGAAAACCTTTTTCTGTCATTGGGCCCAAACATAAACTACAAGAAGTCGTCACTACAAACATCACAGGAGATACAATTTATTGGAGCCCAGATTTACTCACCTCTAGCAAGGACAATCCTTCCTCTGGACAGATATCACAACATAAAACAACTGACCCTTACTATCCAAAAATCACCCGTAGTCTCTACCCACATGTGCATGCAAATATTGGGATGCATGGGGGCCACTACTTACCTGGTCAAGATGCGTGGCTCCACATGTGGCCATTCCAGTTGTGGTTCCTCAAACACTTCAAAGGTTGGTGTCTCCTTTCCAAATATGTTCTTTCTATCTCACAAACAATCAAAGATTCTCTGTCATGGCGGACAGACCAGAACAATCTATTACAAGCGGTTCCCCTTTACCCCACAGAACCCGGATGTAATGATAACTACAGAAGCCTCCCTCATAGGCTGGGGGACATATTTTCAAGAACAGATTGCTCAAGGCAAATTGTCCATCCCAGAGAGATCTCTTTATATAAACTTTCTCGAATTAAGAGCTGTTCGAAAGGCTTGTCAACACTTCCTTCCCACAATATCAAGGAGGAATGTGAAAATCCGTACTGACAACGTAACATGCATATGTACTATATCAATCATCAGGGAGGTACCATATCGCAACCTTTATGAATGAAAGCAGTGAGGTTTTGGGATTGGTGCATACACCATCGTATTGATATATCTGCAGTATACTTTCAGGGCAAAGACAGTGTAATAGCGGATGCCTCGAGTTGATCTTCCACAAATCAACACGAGTGGGAACTCTAAGATGACATCTTACGAAATATCTTCAGAATTTGAGGATTCCCCACCATGGACGTATTTGCTAATGCTGAAAACAAAAAATGCAACCATTACCGCTCACGGGGCGGGAGGGGTCAAGGTTCCAGCAGCGATGCATTTCTCGACTGGAACAAAACACTTCTATATGCCTTCCCTCCCATACCAAGGATTCCCAGGACTCTTCGCAAAATACAAGAGGACAAAACAACAGTGGTACTCATAGCACCGGCATGACCCAGACAAACATAGTACTCTCACCTTCTGAGAATGTTCAAGGCACTGCCAATTACTCTACCTCTTATACTGGCCCTCTTGTCACAGAACATCAGGACACTATTGCATACTTACCTTGACAGACTCCACCTGACAGCACGGAAGCTAGATGATTCGATGATCTAGAGAACCAGTGTTCCCACAAGGTCAAACACATACTACTAAATAGTAGAAAACCAGGAATGAGACTAACTTACCTGCACAAATGGTGATGCTTCTTGTCCTGGTGCATCCAATGAATATTAATCCAGTGAGTGCCCCAATACCACACATCTTGGAATACCTCGTATATCTGCAGGAAATGAACGTTTCAATTAACACTATTAGAGTCCACTTAGTGACAATCTCTACCTTCCATGAACTCACTGAAGGTACCTCTATCTTTGCCCACTAAACAGTCAAAAGGTTCATGACTGGTTTACAGAACCTACACTCACAATTCTGACCACCTGCAACTCCATGGGATCTTACAAGAGTACTCAGGGCCTTGATGTAACCGCCCTTTGAACCACGAGCTGTTGAACCCCGGGTTCGCGATGTGACTGGGATGGACTGGCGACACCCACCAATGAGACGGACACCAGTTCAATTAAACAAAAAAAAAAAAACTACTTTTATAGTGACACCTTAAATACCTTCAACCCCTTAACAGTGTAAAACAAGTAGATCTATGCAAAACCACTTGTAATCAACTAACAATATGAAGCAAAAATCTATATAGGACACTTATAACCAACTAATAGCATAAAGCAAAATCTAAATGAACACTTATAACTAAATGACAATATAAAGCTAAAAACCTATGCAAAGCACTTACAACCAAGTAACAGTGTGGAGCAAGAGTCTATATAAAGCACCTGTAAAACACCTCCAGCCAAACAGGATAAAGCATGTAAGTCTATGCAAAACACTTACAACCTACAAAAGTACTTATAGTTAAGTAACAGTATGGATTAATGACCTACAAGAGGGTGGCCATAATAAGTCAAGGACTTTTCTGGCCTTTTACTGCCTCAACATCGGTATAGGCACTGACCAGCGCACCCAACGCGTATTTACCAATGGCTGGAAGCCATTTCTCCTTGCTAGCCAAGAAGGGTGGGTGGCAGAATGAAAAAAATCAGATGAGAGAAAAACAAACCCCCACACTCCCCCCCGTGTACACTGGGGAAGTTTGGGGCCAGCAGTTTAGAGCAGAAGCAGAGTAATGAACAATTATACAGTAAGAAGGATGCAAAATACAAATGACTAAGAAAACATCTGGCAAATTAACAACACAAAACTATGCTAGACCTTAAACAACTATATCATAAAAAGATTATGCAGGCTACAGAGAAAATAACAACAACTATACAAACTGCAAAACTCAGGTGAAGAAGCTACAGTCACAGACAGACTATATATAAATGGTACCAAGTAGAATGATTAAGAGAAGGTAGGAGTCCTATATCGATTTATACTACCTGACCCAGGACTGCAGTAGAACCCAAAGCGAGGAGGCAGACCAGCTGCAGCATCTCAGCACTTAATCGTTCGGCCGGCAATCCGTGTACACCCCCAAAAAAAAAAAAGGGTCTCGGGGGTGGGTACTCCCTGTCTCAGTCGGGGGATCAGTCTGACCAGGTCGCGATGTACCCTTTAGCATCCGAGGGTGGGAGAACAACAAGCTAGCTGAGACAGGGGGTTTTAATAGAATTTTGTCCAGCCAGAGTAAAAATAGCCAATTAGGAGAAGGATCCTGGTCAGGACCAATGATAAAACTGGGACCCCAGACAATGACCCCTCCTTCGTGGTGACGGGGGTGCCGAGAAACTGTTCAGGGGGGATAGGAACTCACCCCCCTCCTTGTTGACACAAAGCTAGGGAGGAAGAAACTCACACAGGAGATTGAGGCCCATCAGGGAAGATTGATAGTTAACACTCTTTCCCCTTGTGTTGGATGGCCCGGAGATGGAGGCCCATCAGGGAGCATAATCCAGGGGGCTACGTGTGGGGCGGGGTGGCCATCATGGCTGCCACCTCCGCTGACACGAGCGACTACCTCACTCCTCCACATGTCAATGAAAGTGGCATTCCTCGTTGCAATCACTTCAGTCAGATGTGTAGGAGAGATCGCAGCCCTTATGGCATACCATCGCTACACGGTTTTCTACCAGGATAAAGTTTCCCTACGACCACATCCTAAATTTCTTCCAAAAATCACATCTTCTGTCCATCTCAAGCAAACTATATATCTCCTGGTCTTTTCCACAGAACCGAATACCACACCACAACAAGCAGCCCTACATACTCTAGATGTAAGACGAGCCTTAGCATATTATCTGGAAAGGACTAAACCCTCTAGGAAAACACCTCGACTATTTGTTTCTGTGGCCGAACACTCTCAAGGACAACCCATTTCGAAACAGAGGTTATCATGCTGGATCTCCTCGTGTATATGAACTGCTAACAACACTTCTGAAACACATCCACCTGACTCTCTACGCTCTCATTCTACCAGATCAGTAGCATCCTCAATAGCCTTCCTCATGAAAGTCCCAATATGGGACATTTGTCAGGCTGCTACTTTGTCCACAACTGATACCTGGGCAAAACACTATGCACTAGAACAACTCTCACAGCAGGGACGACCTCCTCCCTAGGGAGGTAGAGGTACGTACCCCAGCCATGCATCCCCGGAAAAACCCCATGTGCCTGACGGATCACGTAGGGGCTATAGGATCCTGCTCTGCATCCACTCAAGCTACTGGGTCGTAGCCCTGTGCTAGGCAGCCATTAAGTTTTGGGGTTTTGCTCCTTATGACCCACAGGTGGTCTAGCATATAGGGTCACCGAAGAACAGATGTGCCCCGGACACCTGCTACACACACACACGGGACGTCTACTGACATGTTACCCATCCCACCTAAGGGGAAACGCGAGGTAGCCCTTCCATCTCCTACTTCCTTTATCCCACTCTTACCTGTAGAATGGAGCAAGGAAAGATTAAGGGAAATGGGCAGTTGGCCTCCCAGTTTGCAGGGAATTTGGCTAAACCCAGGACAAGCTTTCCTATCCCTCACCCCTTATTATCCTTCCAGCATTGTTTCAATCCATACAGGGAGATCTCCTCCTAAAGGGCTGGGTACCCTAAAGTTGATCCTCTACTGAGGAAAAGACCCGAAACAGAAACTTTCCCAATAATGCATATGGGACATGGGTTTAGGTCCGCTGCTCGGAGACCTTCCTCCTCTCTAAAACTCAAGTTTGGGTTCCCACTGGCCTGTTGCCACGGGAATGGACCTTCTTTCCCAGGATGGGCTATACTGGGATCTATCTTGACCAGGACTAGACCAGGTTGTCACATGCAGAAGTTACTAAACCCAAACATCGGACGTTGGTGGGTCAGCGTTACTGTCCTTTCCTTCTTTTGTAATGGGGTTATAGGCCATGCATCCTTCTAAGGGTTGGGGTGCATTGCTAGTGGCAACTTTTCCCTGTGCCAGCCAGTAGCCATCAAAAGGGCTTCCTTACTTGCTCGAGTTGTGCCAGATCATCGTATTGCTATGATGGAGTGGCAAATACTGTCCTCTGCGCTCTGCTGATGCCCTGATCTCCCCGAGCCAGTCCAGATGCTCCCATGTAGAGGTGTCTAACTCCGTTGCTGTGGTAAGGGCAGTTTTACCCTCCCTTTTTTCCCTTAGGACGTGACAATCATTGGTCATTTCTGGGGTCGACGGAACATGGCCCCTCTACTGCCTTCCTTGATTGAATTAACTGTGCTCAGCAATGAAGGTGTCCAAAAAGGATTAAGACCACCCCTTGCCAGTGCTTCAAGCCTTATAGGTAGGGTGGTACATGACCTCTCAAATGTCCCTTGTGCGACCTTCTTACAGAAGAACTCATGGGTTGACGGAACATTCCTCCATGTAGGCTAGAAGGCCTACTATTTCTGGTGGCTGTCCGTGTCTTGGGACTGCCGTTCTGAGAGGAGCCGTGTTGACAGTTGGGGGAAATATCAGCTACACCCACCATCCAAAGTATGGCTAGTAGTCACCTAAAACTGAATCATGTGAGCAGTGCTCGAAGAAGAACAGTGGGTTACTTAACAGTAACTGTCCTCCTTCAAGATGGGCTGCTCGCATACATTCAGGTCCCTGCCACTGTCCCTGCTACTCAGAGTTGGTGATTGAAAGGGACTGAGGAGAGTTAGGGTTGGAGCCATATATGTAGCCACAGGAGTGGCCAGAGGGGGTGTTGGCTACCGACCCTGCTCTGACAGGCTAGGGCTAAAAGTTTCTGACCAATCTTGCACTGCGGCATGTAGATACCTAAAACTAAACTGAATATATGCTAGCAGCTCATCTAGGAGAAGGACGGTTACCAGTAAGTAACCCACTGTTACTGCTGGAAATTCCCATGGGCTGCATGAAAAAGGCCAAGGAATATAGAAAGGCAGCTGCACTACCTCCATCTTGTCTTTTAATTTATACGGCCTTTAGCCAACACGTATGTCTGGATCTACTCATCTACAACTGAAGCTATGAAACAAAGGACAGAGAACCATCCTGCTACTGGATGTATACCAGAGGAACTATACAAATCTGCAAACTCCAAATTCTACTTGAAACTTTATGTATATGGACTTGCATGTATCGGATTCTTTTAACCCTTTAACAGTTCTCTCATAGTTTCTTTTGTGTCTGTCTTTGCATGTATATGTAATTCACAGGAGATGATCACATTGTCTTAAAATGTACATAATAAAAGCTAAAAGAAACAGGGAGCATAAATTGAAGTAGACCTAGTTTTTCATACAGCAGAGTTACATAGTAAAAGCTACACAAATATTTGAACTTCTCAGAGCTGTTGTGTAAATGGAGGGAAATGAGAGAAACTAGTTAGACCATAAAGCAGAGGTTCTTAAACTGATGGAAGAAGGGAATAGTATGTATTTGGGGAAGTGGTGAGAAACCTTGCTTCCCTTTTGGCCTTGGCCCCTAACAGCCTCACCCACCACTTCTGGCTTGCGCCAGAGTTCCCAACACCCACCCTAACCCCCAAACCCTGCCACTGCTTTTCCCCTGTTCCCTGCCACTCTCTTCATTCCCGGCTGCTGTTCCCCTGCTCACCGCCAGTGTTCCCTCTAAGCTGATGATGCAGTTGAGTAAGGTATAGTGTTCACTGAGCGGCAGTTTTGTGAGGCATGGCACCATGTGGGAAACAGTTTTTTGCCCTGCCTTCTGGGGCTGAGTCCCTGCCAGGCCCTGGGTTTTCTCCGCCGAGTCGCTGAATCTGGGGCAAGAATCTTATGTGTGTGTCTCTCATTAGTTAAGCATGATTTGCCCTTTCTCACAGGATCAGGCTATGGAATTTATTCCCAAGTCTGTTTGAAGAAGTTTAGTGTTACCGTGCCATATTAACCCCAGTGAAGAGGGTCTATGTAAATTTTAAGAAAGCAGAACTATTCATTGGTGAATGTGGCCCAAGGAGTTTAGAAAAGCATGTGAATGCTATGTACACTGTGGTTCACATAAGCACATTTGGCCTTTGGAGGGCTATCTGACACTAATGCATAAGTTCCAAAGGGGCAACTGTGTTAGTCTAGTTCAGCAAAAGAAGCAAGGTGTCCTGGGGCACTTAACTAACGTTTGTTTATCACATGAGCTTTCATGGGAGAAAATCCCACTTCATTAGATGCTTTGGAAATGGGGGAACTTACAGAATGGGGGAAAATAAATGCAGAGGAGTGTAAGACATAGGATCTGGTCATACTGTAACAGGAAATCAAAAGCACTTGTTCAGATTCAAACATTGGGAGGCAGCACATAGAGGAAGGTGAAGTCAAGAGGTTACAATCATAGTATTGTTCATCTCTTAACAATGTATATCAGTTGCATTCATTTTGCTCAAGGGAAGTACTTAGTCCTCTAAATAAGCATTGATTCTGCAGCTAAGCTATTCCTCAGTTTAAGAACTCTCCTCCAAAAGTCATCTACTACAAATCCCTTTAAAAATAGTTAGACATTTTCACTTTGACATTAGACACCTTCACAAAATAAAAACTGTGGCTTCTGTTTTATTTAGAGTCCTTCTATAATGTGTACCTAGTGTTCTTAAAATTATGTATGTATATGAAGTAGCCTACCAGCTTATTTTGAGAACCACTACTGTTGTTACACTTCCAAAGACTGCAGCAAACTCATTTATATTGTCAATGGATTCTCCAGCCAAGGCTCTTGCCCACTGAGCCAAGGAGGGAAAGTCTCTCTCTCTCTCTCTCCGCCCCCCTATTAGCTTAAAGTTGCTGCCCCCACACTTACTTTAGTGCTTTCTCTTGCCAAATGTGTATATGTCTCCCTACATTACATCTGCTTTTTAATCTTCTCACCGCTGACCTGGGAAGCTAATGCTTCTTTAGTCTGAGAATGACATAGGTGACAGATTACAAAGCCTGAGTGAGAACCTTCCTTCAGGAGGTTCTGAAGCTCTATCCCAGGCTAGTTAATGCGAGCCTAGCCAGCACCGTACTGTGGTCATTTGCTTCACCACTTCTCAGCTCCATGCTGCTGGCCCTGCCCTGTTAATTAAAGAAGACACAGCAGGGGTTGGGAGACGAAGCTGTGTTAAACTGAATCAGGCTTTGGCTGTTTCCCTGCCTGCCCAGTAGGGTTTTGCAAGACTCGAAATCCTGCCCCTTACTTGACAGCCAGAGCTACTTTCAGTGCGGGAGAATTTAAACTCCCCCAGCCTGACACAGCTCCCTACTGGCCGAAAGAATGTGTGTTCCCTGCCAGCTAGGGGCTGTGGTTGCTGGCCCTGCGCTGCCGGGAGTGAGAGCTTTCTCCGCTCCCTGGTGCTTTTCCCCTGTTCCTCAACACCCCTTTCCCCGTCAACCCCAGCCCCAACCCCTGCTGCCGCTTCCCTGGACTCCTCAAACCCCACCCAAACTCCCAGGCTGACCGCCCCCCATGGCCTCCTTACCTGGCTGTGCGAGATGCTGGGGTCCCCTCCTAACTCTAACCCCAGCCCAGCCTGACTGCGCAACATGCCCGCTCCGGCCACACTGGGGCTCTAGCCTGGAGCATGCCCATTGAAAACTCCTGGGCTGGTGCTGTCTACTGTATTGACCCATGTATAAGCCAAGTGCTTGTTTTGAAGCCAATTTTGAGGCACAAAAATCTCAGCTTATACATGAGTATATATGGTTGTGTGTGTGTGTGTGTGTGTGTGTGTGTGTATTTAAAGGTGAGCAGTAGGAGAAAGGTGGCTGCTGGTTGGGTGCCCAGCTCTGAAGGCAGTGCTGCGGCCAGCAACAATGGAAAAGTAAGAGTGGTAGTACTGGGCAGTGTCACTGCTACTGGCTGTGGTACTGCCTTAAGAGTGAGGCACCTAGCTAGCAGCTACTGCTTTCTGCCCTGCCTGCAGAGCTGGGTGGCTGAAGAGTGATGGTTGCTGGTCAGTCACCCAGAGAGTGGGGGCATAAACTACTTTAGACATGAAGAAGGGGGATGCAATCAAATAAGTTTGAGAACCAATGGTGCAGAGTATTGATGGGAGCCTATAACTTCAAAAAGTTGTAACTGGTCTCAGTAACTTTACTGTACTCTATTTCAGTGGTTATCCTTAATCACAGGCTCTACTTACAAGTATATAGAATAATTCCTTTGTGATTGAAAGTGAGTTGAATGGATTGAAAATATGATGTAAGAGATATTTGCACTATTGCCCCAGCCAGGCTTTGTTTCTCTGGCACTCCTCCATTCCTGGAGCTGTCTTGTTGCTTGACCTGGCTGACATAAATTAGTAGAGTCTGAAGCCTGCTCTAGCCTGCAGTGTTTGTTTTTAGACCCAGGAACTGTTATGATGGCTCAGATTTGATGGAAAAGTCCAGCCAGTACCCTTTTTTCCTTCACTGTGCACCTAGTATGGGGGCCTTGAAAAGGTGGGAAGAGGCACGGATTCTTTTCAGTGTGTGGTTTTTATGCTTCCATTGTTGCTGTAGAATCTCAGCAGCTTCTGTTACTGCATTAAGAGATTGGATTAATATGGTCATGTGGTTTGTTCCTTTCTCTTCCTCTCCAGTGAAGGAAGATTGTGTATATGGTGAAATTTTTGTTTTGCTAAGGTTTTGGTTTGTTTTTTAAAAAATAAAATGTGGTGTTACATGTTTGCTAAAGAAGGTGGAAGAATCAAATCAAATCAAATCAAATCATAGGGCTGGAAGGGACCTCATGAGATCATCGAGTCCAACCCCCTGGGAATTGAACCCAGGCCCTTCTGCATGTTAAGCAGAGGTTTGCACTTTGAGCACATGGTGAACTTTGTGATGTTCCATAGTTCTTGTGGAAATTTTGTTTCACAATGTCAGACTAGCCCCTGAGAATGTTCTGCCCTATGGGCTTTTATATGCAGAAGCTGGTGTCCTGGGTCTCTGTCATATGAAAATGCCTGTATGAAAGGAAGAGGTGAAAAGCAGCTCAGTTGAATAGGAGAATATAGGCCCATAATCTTGAGTTTAATTTTAAGGGGAAAGATTTCATCTTAAACTGGAGGGAAAATTATCTGTGGGCAAAAGTCTGAAGCTTTATCTTAGTACATTATTTATTGCTGCTTGGGTGGGTGAGAGAGAGTAAGAGTGTGTGTGTGTGTGTAAATAAAAATTGTGTAAAATGTGTATACAGTACATGTGTATATTGTCAGTATGTATAAATTATTTTAAAGTTAGTTCTCTAAGAGAATAGATTTTCTGTTTGTTCCATTTTAATAAACAAATGTCTGAGTACCTAGTGACTTATTAGAGTACTTTTAGATATAACAAAGGCTTTCAAAGAATTATTATATTTATATGTAATTCTAGTTACTATTTACGTGAGATTAATATGAAAAAAAATTGGGAGCCATACCACTACTTCATTTAAATATTTATCATGCTTAGAAGACCTTGTTATGCATTTTTATTGGATTTGAGGTTCTGAGTGATATTTATATTTTCATAAATTCATTTTTAAGATGTGCATTTCATAAGGTGATTTTCTTAATCTGGTTTTACAGTAAGTAAGCAGTAAAAAACCTAGAAGAAACTATATTAAAGGCTGTGTTCTGTAAGGTACTAAAGCCCTGTATACCATTTAGTATTTCTAAACAAAAAACACACATTCTAATAGTCATAATAATAAATGTTTTCCTACAGTAAATTAGTGCCAATAATTTACTGTAGAAATGTTGAGAAGAGTAATCTCTTTAATGTACCTCCTTTTTATGTGTGCATTAATGCTCAACAGTGAGATTCTCAATTCAAATTAAATCAGTTTTGTTTTTTCCATTTGGTAAGCTATGTAGCTGAGTGAGGTAGCGAGGTGAAGTGAATGCTTGTATGCAGCCTGAGTTCATCTATGATCATTGATTAAAAGTGATTAAAGGTCTTTCTCAGTCTAGAGATTTTTTAAAAGTATGGATCATTTTAAAACGTAACTTACTTTAAGGTTGTGATAAGAGCTAGGTAGGATGAGCAAGGGGAAGAAACTGGCAAAATGGGGAAGATTTTTGAGCAGATGTGTAACAGCTATTTCTGTGTAAATAATTAGGCTAATTTGAGTCTCCTTTGCTTTAAAAATAAAGCAATACAATATATAACCTTAACCTATCTTTTTTGTTTTTGTTTTTGTTCTCTAGTGATATGCAGCTTCCGAGGATCTGTACCACAAGGCTTAGTCTTAGAACTAGGAGAAACAGTCCAGATCCTGGAAAAATGTGAAGGTTGGTATGATTGATTGAAGTGTGGGTGTGTTCCCAAAGATGAATTTTATTTGCAGTAGAAGTATATAAATGTTGTTTACAGTTATTCATTATAAATTGTTTTGGAACCATGATGGATCAGATGATCAAAATACACTGATAAAACCTCTTATGACCTACTTTCCATAGGAAAGACTAGAGCATTACTGGCAGTAATCCATTCTGATAGCAGGTCAGTATGTTTAAGTAAACCATCTGTGCAGAAAATGTTCGAACCTTGACCTAATTGTTTTATGGTCATTATGTATTGCAGTGAATTTTCATCTTGCTGACTTTTGAACGGATATCTAGATTTCACTTGAATTGAGTTTACCAATTTTATTTATTTTCAGTAAATGTTTGAAAATATTTTTAATGAAATGTATCAGTGACTCAGTTGGGACCAAGACTGAATAAAAATAATTTGTTGAAGTAATTGCTTATGTACAGAAAGTGTTTTATACTTAATTTTCACCTTGTTTTTACACTTTAAAGTAAATGCCATTTTAAGTACATTACAGCAACAATAACTGTTCTACATCGTTAAATGTATACAGAGGGTCCAATCCTGCTGCTTTACTTATGTCAATAATCCAGTTGAAGTCAGTGCTACCAACCACAAGTGTAAAGGATTTTTCCTACTGTACTGAAAAAGCAAGTGACTGTAAATTATTTGTTTGCAATACCACTGAGGCATGCTTTTGATAACATAAAATACGAGAGAGCATGTTTCATTAAAGCCTCTGAGGTGGAATTATAGATCCTTAATCCAAATATGTCTTTTAAAAAAATTAATCCAAATCCCAGCTCTCTGGTTATGAATCTGAACTGCAGATCCATGTTGCAAGTAGTCTTGTTGTGTCTTGGTATGTACTTACTTACTATTTTTCTCCTTCCATTAGTCCCCAGCACTGATGATGCTAACAGCAGTTGTCCTCTGCTTTTTACCACCTGGTTGCTCTTTTCCCACAATACACAACCAAATCTCTTTTGCTGTTGTTTTTCCATCTTCCCTTTGCTGTTGTTTCTCTGCTGTCCCTTTCTTTAATGGTTAAGTTGACTTGTGCTTTTTTCTAGAGGTGTACCAGAACATTCTAATTTTCCACTCTACCTTTCTTTGGCATTAGGAGTTTTATAAATAATAGCTATGTTTCATCTATAAACAGGAATCTTGTAATTCATGAGTGTCATATCACATCAGAGAAAAATTAGGATTTTTAAAACAGGGATAACAGTGTGCTAAAGTTTACTCAAGCAGTATGCTAACATAGATTTTTTTAGCCACAGACCACTGTTAATTGCTATAGTAAATACAAATTTTAAATTGACAACCCCAAAAAACATAAAATTAAAAAACCACAAGATTTACCCTTCCCCCAATCAGTTATAGCTTTTAAAATCATAACTCCTAAAACATTACATGAAAATAAGATTTAAAAAAAAATATAAAGTGTAATATTTCATTTGGTCAAAAATGGCCTCTTTCACATATTTTTTTCTTATGATTATGTTCAACCAGACAGATAAGGCAACAGCCTGTGTAACTGAAATATTCACACTGCAAAGCAAGTATTCTAATTGCTGAGGTGATGTGGTAAAAGGTGTCTAGGCCAAGAATGGTATGTGGCCAAAGACAATTGCTTTAGTTTTCTGATAGTTTATGGTCAGGCACTTTTGTTTGTTAACAGTTTGTCCTTTGACATATCCTTTAAACCCAGGGGAGTTTGGGACCACAGAACCATGTTGACTCTATAAAGAAGGACCAACACAGATTGGTTCAGAATTTTGGGAGGTAAAGATTACATGACTCCTAAAACTGTAACAATCTCTTTAATATAAAAATTAAGAAGGAAAGGCACCAATTAGCAACCTTTTATGAGGGAGATGGGGTAAATTGACATATCTTGACACCCAATCTTAATCTTGGCCACTGCATGGCTAAGAAGGACTTTCAAGGTAAAGAAGCCCAAAGTCTGCCAGGTCTTGCAAGCCTCTCCCACAGATGACCCCTCAATCATGGCAACTGAATTCCCCAAACAAGCTCCAGCCTGGGGCACACAGGAGGTGGTGGATCTTACTGGTCTGTGGGTAGCAGAGTCTGTGCAGGCACAGCTTCAATCCAGCTGCAGAAATGTAGACATTTATTAAAAGATTGTGTGGAGCATGGAGGAGAAGGGCTATGTGAGAGAGACTGAGCAATATGCAAAGATCAAAGAACTTCAGTAGGTGTACCACAGGATGTGGGAGGCAGTCATTCTGGTTCTTCACTGCAGATATACCACTTTGACAATGAGCTACATGTGATTTTCAGTGGCAACTCTACCACTCCCCTCCACAAAGCTTTGTGGATACCAACCAGAATTCTGAGTCTTGGGCCAACACATTCAATAATGATAAGGATATTATGGAGGAGGAAACAAATGGGATGCATGTGGGTGGGGATCTATTATCCCTGAGAGCCAGGGGCTGTTTTAGAGCAGTCAAGCCACTTGCTGGACAGCATAGTGGCTGACTATGCCAGGTGCTGCAGTGAGCAAGCCTCATCCCCAAGTGGGTGGCTATTGCATTGCCTTGGAAAAGACTTTTTGGATATGTGTGCACTGAAAAGATTTTTTTGAAATGAGTTTTTTATTTTGAAAAAAAAAATTTGTGTCCATGCAGGCATTTAGCTATTTCAAAATAAGCACTTTGGTATTTTAAAATAATGAAGCACTATTTTGAAATAACTAAACCTGCTTTTATTTCAAAAGAGAAATTCTTTTGAAATAGTCATTTCAAAAAAAGCCATTCCAGGCTGCAGAATTGTTTCTTTTTTTGTTTTTGTTTTTTTTGAACAGTAGAATGGGACTCCTTGGCAGGGCCACATCTGTCAGAGGAGGGATACCCCTGACAGGGCACCCTTCCCCTCCAGGGGAGAGAGTACCCCTGGTGGGGCTCTGTTCCCTGCTGGGGAGAGATTCCCCCCAATGGGCTGGTTTCCCTGCCTGGGGACAGGGAACCCCGGGCTGGTTCTTTTCCGGGCTGAGGACAGGCAACCCCCAGTGGGGCTGCTTCCCCCAACAAGGCATGCTGATCTGCATCTCTGTTCAGGCTGGGGGGGCTGGGAACAGGCTAGGAGCCAGATCAGGATGTGAGCTGCTAGCGGCTCCCCACAAGAAGATCAGAGCCTGATCTGGCTCCTAACCCATTCCTAGCACAACCTCCCCTCCCCCCCCCCCCCGGCCGGCCCAGGGGGGGGGGGGGGGGGGGGGGGGGCAGATCGACATGTCTTGGGGGGAAGCAGCCCTGCTGGGGGTTCCCTGTCCCCAGCAGGGAAATGAGCCAGCCCTCTGGGGATTCCCTGTCCCTGGAGAGGAAACCAGCCTGCCGGGGGTTCCCTGTCCCTGGCAGGGAAAGGAGCCCTATGGGGGAATCCCTTCCCTGGTGGGGAAACAATTCTGGCAGGGATCCATTTTGAGTTAGAGAGTCTAATGTAGACTCTCTAACTCAAAATACCAGTGTCTACTTTTATTTTGAAATAGGAGTCTTGTGAAGACTCACTATTTTGAAATAATTATTTTGCATTATATTGGCATAGTTATTTCGAAATAACTTCGCCAGTGTAGACATAGCCTTTATGTGCAAAGTTGTGGCCTCAGAATCCTCCATTGTAATTTCCAGGAAAATTCCCTGGAGGTACTCTGCAATCTTTTACAGAAGGCTTCTGAGAAGGGCTGCCTTATTTTTTCCACATGTTGAGATATTTTCCCACACAACTCCAGTATTGCTCTCTGATTGCAGCTTACTTAACACACCTAAGTTCCTAAAGATGCCATGTACAGTTCTAGACCATCTCATATTGATACTGGTGAAACTCGTTTTGTGATCCACCAGCATTTGCAACATAATTGAGAGGTATTTCTTTCAGTTTGTGCTCTTCAGCACAGTGGTTTGGTGTCAAGGATATGCTTGCCATCTATCACCCCTCTGCAGTTAGGAAATCCCACACCAACAGAACCATCCACTATGTTCTACATGTTGCCCAGAGTCACTAACGTTCTTAGCAGAAGTCAATTAATGGACTTGCTTATTTGGATCACAGCAGCTCCCATGATGGATTTACCAAGTCTGAATTGATTCCCCACTGACTGTAGCATCCTGATGTTGCAAGCTTCTGTGCAGTGATTGCCATTCACTTCTCCACTGTCAGAGCAGCCCTCATTCTAGTCTCACTGTACTTCGGAACTGGGGAGAGCTCTGCACCAAATTCTGGGAAGTGGCCTCCTGCATTTGAAAGTTCTGCTGCTACTGCTTGTCATTTTGTTGCTGCATAATGTTGTGATCCCACTAGTCACTGATTGTTTCCTGGCACCAGAAATGGCACTCCATTGTATTTAGCTGCTGTATGAGTACCAGTGGCCAATCAGAAATTGTTTTATTTTATGGCTGTTTGACTGACATTGAAAGGTTCTATGTGGCAGGTCCTTTCTCTGCTCTGCAAATACTGCAGGATAAATCAGAGGTGTTGTAATGCTGAGAAGAGTGCACAGCTGAATGGGCTCCATGTTTCTTGGGCTGTGATGTATGTGTGGCTAAGCCAGGCTTGCTCTTGAAAAAAAATGTGTAAAACTGTTGGTTTGTTTGCCATTGATATCCAGGATGGCAGGGGAGGGAGGGAGGAAACTGCATCATGGGAGGTTGAAGCCATGCTTCCATTGCCCTTGTGAGAATGTTGTGGTCCCATGAGCCATTGCAAACCCTTCTAAAAATGCACTAATTGAACAGTGAGATAGGAACCCATGGTGCACTACTATGTGCATCAATGCAGCTAATGTGGTGGTGAGGACATGGCTAACTAAATTACTGTAGTAGTTGGGTGTCAACTTAAGTCAGTTTAACTTCGTAATGTGAACACGTGCTGAGCAGATAAAACTCCTTACAGAGAAGGGAAAGGACATCTTTCCCAGACCTGAAGAAGAAAGTTGACACCTCTCCCAGGAACTTGCAAGCTTGTCTCTTTTTTAGTAACAGAAGTTGATCAGTAAAAGATATAACCCCCCCACCTTTTCTCTCTGGTGTCCTGGGACTAACAACACTTCAAACAAGTTGTGGGTTGTAATTAAAAGCTAATGCTCTGGTTCTGTGGTATATACCAATTTCTTTTCAAAGGTCTGGTAAAATAAATGGGCCCTTTTGCAACATTTCTTGAAAGTTCACTGTTCTAATCTATATTGTGCTATCAATGGGTGAAAATTCTAGAGTCATGTCAGCTGGCCCCATTATGTCAAAGAGGACTGAGTGTCAGCACATCTTTTGATTGCAACTTTCTGCATATTGCAGGAAGAAAGGTGTGTCTCAGGTAAACTGACTGTAGGCTATTATGGCTTTTTAAGGTCAAAACCTACACGTCTAAATTGTATCCAGAAGCTCATTGGTAATCTGTGCAGGTATCTAAGCACAGATGTTGAGTTCTTTGTAAGATGCTTATCAAGTGGACAGCCTCTCCCTTTGCCAGTTCAGTCTTCCAAACTGATTTAAAGAATCGTACCCAATGTAGGGGACATTACAATAGACTAAAGTAACACAGGCATGAATAATAGTAGCAAGGTCTACATCTGAAAGATAAATCTGTTCCCTTTTGGCCAGAATTAGATGTTAAATGTCTTCTTGACCTCTGCTGCCTCTTGATCTTAAATGCAGCTGTTGGTATAGTCAGACTTCCAAGTGACAAACTCAGGTTAACAATACCATTTGAAGATTTCAATATTGAGGGTAGATATAGTCTTCTATCTTTAAGGTGAATTTCAGTAAAAGCAAGGTCAAATATGTTTAAGGAGAAAAAAAATCATATACACAAATACAAAAATGAGAAATAACTGTTTGGCTGGGCTAAGTGGTAGACCAGAAATCTGTGGGTTACAGCGAATCACAAATTAAATGTCAGCAATGTTATGCTGTGATGAAAAAGACAAAAGTCATTCTGGGATTTATTAATAGGAATGTGATATATAAGGCATGGGAGGTTATTGTACAACTTTTCTTGACATTGCTGAGATCTCAGCTGGAGTGCTATATCCAATTTTAACCTGTAGATCAGTGGGTTCTCACTCACCCACTGTGTTGGGACATATTACTGTGTTACCACACAGTGGTAAGTGTGTTATGAAGAGCTGGTGAGATGGTTTGATTTGGCCCGGGGGTTGGGCGAGCTGGTGTATCCTGTAGAGTTGTGATATGCTGCTGAGTCTGTCATGACCCACAAAAGGTTCAGAACCACTGCTCTAGATTTTTAAGAAAGATGTTGCCCTCTTATGGACATTCTCACAAAAATAAGGGGTTTAGAAAACATGACCTACGAGGCTGGATGGAAAGAATTGGTCATGTTTAGTGTAGACAAGAGAAGGCTAGGGGCTGTGTCATGGTGGCCACTCAAAACAGTGATGCTTCCTGCTGGCTGTCTTTGGGATTAACTCTGCCTGTTAATGTGCCTTCTTCAAGTGGAACTTCTTCCATCATCCTTTTATCCTGCACACCTGCCTCACTCCAAAAACCATAGCATCTCCTTCATGACTTGGCCCTCTGACTGAATCATCATCAGGGTTTCCCCTTTCAGGGTTACCCAAAGTCTTTCTATGGAAGCAATCCCAGGCAGCGTTTGTCTGTGCTAATGCCTCTTCCCCAGCAGCTAGTAGGGGAATTGGACCTGCCTTCTATTCTGAGCTCCAGTCTAGGGACTCTCAGCTCAGCCATTCTGTGCTCTACCCTGTTAGCCCTCACTGTTCTTTCCCTGGACTGCTTCCTCTTCTTCCTGGTTTTCCATACTTTTTTTTAATGGACTCTGTCTAATTCTACCCAGCAGAGCCTTCTTTGTTCAACTCCCTGCTCCCTCGCTCTTCCAGTGCAGCCAGGGCAGTTAATTGGCCTACCTGGTCACTTTATCCCTTTCTAATCCTGTGGGGTGGACACTCCATCACAAACTTATAAAAAGTTAAGAAAAGTGTTCTCAGTGCCCGCCAAGGATAGGACAAGACACAGTCAACTTAGTTTGCTGCAAGGGAGATTGAGGTTGGATATCAGGAAAAACTTTCTAACTAAGGATAACTAAATTTTGGAAGATGTTACCTAGGGTAATTGTGGAATTTCACATCTTTGAAGATTTGTATGAATAGGTTAAGCAAACATCTGTCAAGGAAGGTATAAATATATTTGGTCCTGCCACAGGCCCTGGGACGGGGGAGGGGTGGCCAGGCTTGCCCTAGCCTGCAGCCCCTTCCCTGAGCCGGCCCTAGGGGAAAGCATGGGAAAGCTGCCTTCTGGTGCATTCTTTCTAATTTTAGGGGACCCCGGAATGCTGCCTGCCTAAAAATAGGGTACCCTGGAATGCCGTTCTGGGATGTTCCACCTTACTTTAACTCCTGATGATTCCTCACAGGATGATTAGATTTTCACATTTTTTTGATCTCTACTTTTTTTATGTTGTGCTTTCTGAATGATGTTGATTTTACTATTGCTTTTCCAGTTAAATATCTTTGTGCAATGGAATGCTGAATACTTGTTTTTACAGACTTCTATGTTCCCGAATCTTCATTGCTTAGGATTTGTTGGTTTATTTCCATTTTGTTTCTGGAACTTCTCCAGGAATGAAGGCGGATAAAGAAAATAGACTTTATACTCAGTTAACCTAATTTAATGGTTTGTAGCCTGGATTAACAAGGGCAGTACATATTGGTTGCTTAAGCCACACTTAACATAACACAGATTGTGTGTGTGTGTGTGTATTTTGAAATCTATAGAACTGTAGAATCCCATTCTGGGTTCAACCAGAAATTTTCTATGGATGACCACTGAATGTTTGTTCTTTAAATGTTAATAGCTATTATTGATTGGAAAGGTTGGAAAGTGTCCCCTGAGCTTTTCTTTAAAAGTCCTCAATAAGCATTTCACCATCAATATGTATTTTAGTATGTCAAATTCAGTTTCAGATAATTATTAGATTTTATATTGAGATTTTTCTAAAAACCTTTTTTCTGTGCTGGGGTTTTGCAGACACTTATGTAAATACTTAATCTTTCTGGATTTTTCAGAAGAAATTATTGGAAGTTAACCAAAGATTTTAACCTGTGCTGATTTCAATCATTAGTATGAATGGTTGTTAAAAAATAAATTTTAGTTGGTTTATGGTGGAAAACCAGTCCAGGATATTCAGTTGAATTTTGTTTTTTTCTATTGGTTTTTTTACTTTTATATTTTTGAAGAATGCAACTATGTGTAAATTTACATTATATAAATACATAAAAGAAAGCTGCAGTCTCCAAACAGAGGCTGTGTAGGTGGATAACTGATTATATTAATAACTGCTATCAATCTCAAGGTGCTTGCTGACATGTGAGCTAACTATGAAATCTATTTTCAGTTCCACAGCCCTTCGTAAGAATGTTTCTGTCATTGAAGTATGTAAAGCTGCAGCTAGGGCTTCTGTGTGTGCATTCACTGAACACTGCAGTCATTTGGGACTCTGCTTCTGATACTGTGTTCAGCTGAGCTGTGCTTTCTTCCATACTGGACTAGACTCTGAATTCCCTTCCTCTGAGGGAGACTGCTCAGTAGACACCTAGAATGGAGCACACATAGAGACAATACTCAGAGAGGAAGAATGGTTATTCACCCTAGGTAGTAACTTCATTTCTTTGAGGTGTGCCTTTGAAGAAACTGTGCACATTTAGCTTGTGTGGTGCAGTATAGCAACAATCCCAAGCATGAGGCAAAAGATCACGCATGTATTGAGCAAATGCATGTGGCTATGACAGATTTCCAATGGAAGGCACAATGTGTTCAAGTGCACCTAGTGGAGCACCAGTAGTGTCACACATCTTGGAGAACTGCTGTTACTGAACAGCTCTAGTAACCATTTCTTTAGTGGGTTCTGCTTTACCCTTTATCAGATATCTTGTTGGGGAACTCAGCAGACTGTATGTGCAGAATTCAGTGTGAGTCACAGTCTACTCTATAAAGGGCCACGTCTGCCCCCGATCCCTAATAGGCCAAAAGGCAGGTAGGGTTACAAAAGAACTGAATTCAGGGACAATCACTCACCTGCCACACTTACGTTCGTCTCCGTGAGAGGAGTGACACCAGATGTAATACCAAGCCTAAATCATTAGACCTGCACCGGTTCTAGACTTATGATTCTAGCATTGAGCTGCCCTCTTAACCTCTGCTTCCCCATGAGTCCTGGAGAGCACTGGATGCAGTGCAAACACTGTCAATGCTCTTTTCCCTCTGATGCCACCTCTATAAACAGGTCCTGTTCAAGAATTCTTATTCATGTTGCAGGCTAAGACCTTCAGGGGAAACAGAGCCCACCTGGCCCATGAGAATATGTCACAGTAGAGAGTAATATAGCTTCTAAGGAGTCTTTCTCTGAGCCACAAACTTGAGGAGACCCTAAAGGGGGACCCTGTATTGAGGAGGGAAACAAGACCAAAAGTATTACACATGGCTTACAATTTGAGTCCAATTTCATCCTCTCCACTCTTCTGAAGTTGGATTGCTAAGGACAAACTCCCAAGGTGAAATAAGTTAATGAGTATAATTTTCACTGGCCACCTTCATTATCTGCATCATGGTGGATAATCCTCAATGTCAGTTTAATTTGGGAATGATTAGCAGAAAGAAAGAAATCAGCGTCCAAAGCTAGAGCTCACTGATCCATTGAGATCCTGGAGTATTGTTTCTTCCATGGATAATAGACTTTTTCTGGTGACGGTAGTCAACATGCCAGTTAGCCCTGGGGGCAGGGGCGGGGACAATTTGTTCCTGACCCCAAATATGGTGATCAGTTAAACCCTGGGCATGCAGACAAGACTCACTACCTAGACACACAAAAAAGAATTCTCTAACTCCAAACCCACCCCAACAAATATCCCATTTCAGGTCATTGGTGTATCTTTCACCGGTATTCGAAGATCAGTCAATTGCCAAACTGGGCTGTTCCGTCATACTACCCCATCATAAATTTATCAAACTCAGCGTTGCAGGCAGCTAGGATTTTTGCTCCCCTAGCTTCCCTTCAAAGGCTGTTCTAGAACTTTGCTCCTTAATGGTTAGAAATGTGTCTAATTTCAAGTCTTTAATTTCCTGATGGACAGTTTATAATTCATTTGTTTTTGTGTCCATCTTGGCACTGAGCTTAAATAATTCTTATCCATCTGATGTATTTACAGAGAGCAATCATCTCTCCCCTCAGCCTTCTTTTGGTTAGGCTAAACAAGCCAAACTCTTTGAATCTTCTCATAAGGCACATTTGCCAGTCCATGGATCATCCTAGTAGCCATTCTCTGCACTTGTTCCAGTCTGAATTCATCTTTTTTAAACCACTGGGGATCAGAACTGCACACATCATTCCAGATGAGATTTCACCAGAGACTTACATAGCAGGACTAATACCTCCCTATCTCTACTGGAAATACCTGGTCTGATACATCCTAGGACTGTTCCATTGGGTGCGTGAGCGGCTGCAGCCCTCCATTCTTTCTCAGTCTCAGTCCAGACAGAGCATCCTCTTTGCTCTTTTAAGGTTTCCTCTCCTAGTATTCTCTAAACTTTTTCTAACTTACCTTTTCCTCAGTTATTCTTTAGTTTTTAGATCCTGATCCTTACCTGACAAAATATATCTATATATAGTTCTTCTTGCCCGCTTCCCTAGCCTTTCCTCTTCACAGTTTTCTTTCTTGTTGCTATCTTCCTGCCCTTGGTTAGAAGGGGGAGAAAAAAGAGAAAGAGAGAAGGAAGTAGAAAGCAAAAGAGAAAAGAAAGTTATCTCAAGCAGCAAAGCCAAACCTGTGAGTTACCTTCTTCACAAGATGCTGGTTTCTCCTAGATTCAAGTGTTGTTCGAATCGCAGAGATGCCATGCCTGCCTCCAATGGTTATGCTGCCTGCATGCGACGCCTCGGAGAATCTCACATTCTTCTGAAATGCATGCACTGCAGAAATTTGAGCTCAAGAACAGAAAAGGGCTGGGAGCTACACTTCAAACCATATTTGCTTGAAAACTCCCTGAGGCCAGCATCAGACGCTGGGCCGAGCAAACACCCTTCTGAGCGTTCCTCTAGAAGACACTCAAGGTCCCTTATCTCTACTTTGTCTCCTAAGAAAAGGAGATCACCTAGATCATTATCACCTTAAATACCTACCAAAGAGGCTAAAGGATCCTCTGGTACAAGATGGCCATCAAAATCAAAAGATGACGAACATCCTGCCCAGAAGCAAAGAGACCCCCATAGGGTCTCTTCAAAGTCTACTTCAAAGCTAAAGGCATGTTGACACTGCCTGACAAAGATGCTTACAGTGCCATCTTCTAACTTGTCGCTGAGTGCTACAGCCCTGACAATGCTGCCATTCCCCACCAATGCTCTAGTGACACTTGGTGCAGTTCTTATGCCTACAATCTTGGCACTGCTGCCTGTGCTGTTGCCATTATGCTCAGCACCACGTAGCTCCAATGAACTGCGCCCACTGGCACCATTAACCCATATTATGGCACCGTGCCCATGAAAAGATTCCTGATGTTGAGGGTATATCTGAAGGAGGAGGTGGAATAGGAGCCACTGGTGGCTGGCAGTGACTGTAATATGGCTGGTAAGTATTCCATTGCATCTGATACAGAGGTGGAAGAGGATACCATGGATGTGAAAAACAGGATGGTGGAGGGTGACTTCCAACTTGAGGGGTTCAGCTAGGTGGAGAAGTGGGTCTAGTTTGGGAAGAATGTTCAGAAGAAAAACAAGCATATTCTAGAAAACTGTGGACTGAATCTGGAGAGCAGGATGGTGAGCGGAGGTTGCTGTGACCCCGAGATGGTTTTAATGCAACTGAAGTAGGTGAAAGTTCCAGATGTTTTTGTTTGGACTTTCTCTGGCCAAAATGAGAAATTTTGGGAACCATTTGAGAATGCTGGTCTTGATTATATGATGCATCCATTTTTTCAGATACCTTGACTGACATACATGAGTGATCTCTCTCTTCAGATGATGCTGTAGTTACTGCTTCCTCACCTGTAATAGATGACCCCAGGGTCTTTTAATGAGCTGTTTAAATGCATTGGCTGTGACTTAGAGATTCCTCTGGACGCATTAAAGGAATTGCACCATAGGTTATTTAAGATTCTTCATGTGACCAGTTCTTCAAAAATTGCAATTCTAATGAACACTGCTCTCATTGAACTGAGTTAATATGGTCCACACCAGCTTCAGCACTGCCAAAGAATAAAAGAAATGATGATAAAATATTGTATCTCCCCCAAGGACATGGAGTTTTTGTTTACCTACCCCAGCCTGAATCATTGGTGCTTGACGCTGCCACTTGTAAGGCAAGACAATCAACTCACAGATCCACCACATATGATAAGAATTGGAAGAGACTTGATTTATTGAGCAGAAAAATTTATTCCTCAGCCACGTTGATTCTCAGAATAGCAAATTATGGAGCACTTCTCAACAACTGTTACCATAGAATGTATGAAGAACTCTCTCTCTCTGTCGATGATCTCCCTGTAACAGATTACTTGCTGAAGGTCAGTTAGTGGCCTGCTCCTCTTTACAGGTGGCTTTGGATATAGTGGATGCTGCTGCAAAAGTGATTGCAATGGCTGTGGTAATGCATAGAGCTTCTTGGCTCAACAGTGCTGGTCTCCCCAGGGACCTACACTCAGACTGAAGACCTGCCTTTTGATAGGTCACACCTGTTTGTGGGGTGTCAAGGCTTTTTCCTCACTCTGGCACTCTGAGTGCAGAAGGTGGGGGCCTGCAACAGGCCTTAAAAGCCACTGGCCTTAAAGCCTGCTCTTAAAAGTCTCCAAGGCCTCCAATTCCTGGCCTTGGAGTGGTATCGCTGCCTCCACCCAAATGCAAAAAAAAAAAAAACCTCTTGAGACCCAGGAAGGCGCACTTGGGAATTCCTCCCTGTGAGGTACTTGCAATCCTGTTTATTCCTCCTTCAGGAAAGTGACTGGACCCTAGCTGCATCTGAGCTGGAACTGGAACAGGGTCCCCTCTAGTAGCTGCCTGTGCAGTCTAAGGCACATGCACACAAACCTCTTGCCTTCCAGGACACAGAACCAGAACTTACTTAAAAGGTAAAATCTTTAATCAAAAAGAACAGATAATAAACACAGAGAGTTGCTTCTCTGGGAATTAACTTAGGTAGTTACAGGGTAGTGGGGGGGGAGGGTACATGTGCTCAGCACAGAGAAATCCAAAAAACAAGCCAAAAACAAAGAAAATACCCTGACCACATCTAAATAAACATTCCCTGTTCTACTCACACCTGGTCAGTACCAAACATAACTTATCTCTGGTAAGGATGTTGCTGGATTCTTCCTCAGGCCCCTCTGGCCTCTTCCTGATCCTTCCAGGAGCTCTGCTACATCCAAACAGGCCCAGGCCAGGCTGCTGTTTCCATTCAAAAAGCTGTGCTTCATTCCTATTGGCTGTCCTGGGACTCACTGGCCAGAGTGTTAACCTCTTCCTCCCCAAGGATTACTACAGGGGGAAAAAACCAATGAGGTCTGTCATTTGATGAAAGATTCAAGAACAACACTACACACTTTGGGTGTATGCACTCCATCATTTAGATGTACCCGATATAGATTCCAACCTTATCAACGCTGTTAGCTTTCACAAAATAGATTTAGAAACAACAATGTGATCAGAACACTGTAGACAACAGCACAATGGCAGCTGTCTACTTCTTCGTAACCATCACAGAAAAAAACCTCAGTTCTGAACCATTGGTTGAGGGTTCAAGTTTCCTCCCTACAGATGCAGTGCCGCTTAGAATTCAATTAGCATTTCTCCTCAGGCTTGTCTACAACAGTTTTTCCTCAAGCCCTTCTCAATAACAATGGATAAATGGGTCTTGCAAATAATCAAATTTGGGTACACTATCCTGTTTCTCTCTACTCCTCCTACCCATTGCCATACCCTATCCCTCTTCAGGTACCCAACTCACAAACTGATTCTGTTCCAAGAGATAGAATACCTTCTTCAATTAGGGGCAATAGAACATGTGCCAACCCACTCCACAAGAAGAGGGTTGTATTCCTGATACTTTGTGGTAATAAAAAAATCAAGAGGATGGAGACCTATCCTGGATTTAAGATCTCTGAAAATATATATAAGAAAAGAGAAATTCAAGATGGTGACTTTGAAATACAGTAATACCATGACTGCAAGGAGGAGATTGGTATTCGTCCCTTAACCTTCAAGACTCCTATTTTCGTGTTACTATTCACCCTATACACTGATGTTTCCTTTGCTTCACAATAGTGAACCAACACTTTCAATACAAAGTCCTACTATTTGGTCTTTCCATGGCCCTGAGAGTTTTTTCGAAGCTCCTGGAAGTTGTCGTGGCATATCTATGCAGACCAGTAGTAGTTATATTTCCCTACCTAGAAGATTGTTTTATAAGGGCTCCAACTTTCTCTCATGCAAGGTATATGGCACATCTGATGGGCCAAAGCTTCTGAGCTCTAGGTCTCAAAATAAACGTAGAAAAGTCCTCTTTGGAACCATCCCTGTGTATTCAATTCATAGGAGTGTAGCTGGACTTTATGCAGGCCAAAGTTTTTTTCTCCCTTGAGTGAGATTCAGGACCGTTCAAGAATTGATCACAGTTGTATCCACACTCTCTACTTTACCTGCTCACATTGTACTCTAACTTGTGGGTCACATGGCGCCATCAACATTTGTTGTACCTCGTGTCCACCTTCAAATGCGTGGTGTCCAGATGTGGCTTGCCTTGGTCTACAAACCAAACAGACATTCTTTTCAAAAGCCCCTAGTCATACCTACAGATCTAAAGAGTACTCTCCACTGGTCAACAAATCCAACAGAACCTCCTAAGGGGTATGAAATTCACTTGTGTAAGTCTCACAATAATGATTATTGCCAATGCATTCCTCATGGGTTGGGGAGCGCACGTGCAGCGGTTGAGCCAGCGTCCTCCTTACACATAAATATACTCAAACTCCAAGCAGTGCACAAGACAGGCAGATATTTCCTTCTTTATCTAAGGAACGAATCTGTGAGAATAGTCATTGACAATGTGGTGTCTGTGTTTTATATAAACAGTCAGGGTGGTGCTGCGTCCCGATCTCTCTGCATGGAAATAATTAAGCTGTGGAATTGGTGCATAAGACACAAAACAATATCTTGGCCTCTTTATTTTCCCAGTGTACAGAACACCCTAGCCGATGGCCTCAGTTGGTGCTTCCCTATCCTTCATGAATGGCAGTTGGATGATCACATCCTCAGACAGATTTTTTGGATCTGGGGCAATCTGAAAATAGATTTGTTTGCTGCAAAACTGAACTGGAAGTGCCATAGATATTGTTCCCGGGGGCAGGGGGGGGGCGGCATAGGCAAACACTCTCTGGGGGTTGCATTTCCAGTAATATGCGACAAAAAATTGTTCTGTGCCTTCTCTCTGATTTCTCTTTTCACAAAGTGATTCATGAGAGAAAAGCAGACAGAACACTCATAATTCTCGTAGCCCTGGCATGGCCAAGGCAGATACGGTTCTCAGACCTGACATACCTCTCAATTAGTCAACTAATCAAGTTACCAATTAGATGCAACCTCCTGTATCAGCATCACAACTCATTGCGTCATCCAGATGTCCAGAGATGACATTTGACAGCTTGAATGATAGATGGCTCTTGATGGATGAACTTCAATGTTCTTTTGAGGTCAGACATGTCCTAATTGGTGGGGGAAGATCTTCTACAAGAGAAACTTACCTTTATAAGTGGAAGAGATTCTTTTCCTGGTGTGATTATATCCCCATAGACTTTGCATTCTTGCTCTATCCCAATGATCTGAGAATACATATTGCACTTAAAAAAAAATCAGGTCTTTCGATTAGCTCTCTGAAGGTACGTTTATTCATGATCTCCATCTTCCACAATAAACAGGACAATAAAATATTATCTCACACTATGGTCAAGTGCTTCCTAACTGGCCTCAATAAGACCTGTCCAACTGTTCATGATCCTTTTCCACAGTGGGATTTTAATTTGTTTTTGAGAGGTCTAACAAAATGACCTTTTGAACCGATTGTTAGCTGTTCTTCATTCATCAGTGAAAGTGGCTTTCTTAATCGTGATTACATCTGCCTGGCAGGTCAGTGAAATAGATGCATTAATGGCAGATCCACCATATGCTATCTTTTATTACGATAAAGTAACACTACGGCGCACCCTAAATTCCGTCCGAAGATTGTCTTTTCTTTCCGTATTAATGAGCCCATAAACTTACCTGTGTTCTACCCAGAGCCACACAGCAACCCAGAAGAAAAGGTGCTCCACACACTTAGTTTAAGATGAGCACTCACTTTCTACTTGGAAAGAACAAAACCATTTAGAAAATCAAACAGATTATTCATATCCTTAGCAGCACACTCTAAAAGCAAAGCAATATCCTCTTGAAGAGTTTCAAAATGGATTTCCTCTTGCATAGAACTATGTTTTCTTCATTGAGCAGCGCTCCCGACTGCTCCACATTAGGTGTTTGGCACCGCTAAACACCCCGGATTGGAGATTTTTGAGTTAGCAGTGGCTCTGCAGCAGGGAAGCCGCGGCGGTGTCCGTTTCCCGCCAGTGTGACGTCAGCCTGACAGCTTCCCCGCTGCCTCTCCTATCCGTTCCTTTCAACCGCCTGGGACTCCGGACGGAGTCCGCACTGGCTCTTCCACATAAACCTAGGAAAAAGAAGAAATAAAAATAAAGACAGAAGAAAACCAATTGCCAAACGGAAACTATATTACAAGTGCCCGCGGAGTCACACGAGCGCTATGCCCAATGCATCGGGCTTCAAGCGCTGTGACTCCTGCCATGAGGCAATGCCTGCTTCAGATGGGCGCACAATTCTTGTATTAAATGTCTCGGGGAAGAGCATCTTTCTCATAAGTGCCCAGACTGTAGACAGCTGACGACCCGAGCAAGGAAGGAACGGGACTGTAGGTTGAAGCTCCTGCTATTAGAAGGCTCCCTGCGCCCGTCCTCAGACCCCAGTGCCTCTCCTCAGCGCGAAGAGGGAGCGCACAAATGGAGGTCTCCAGCCTCTTCCCCAGTCCCCAAAAAGAAACCCAAGGGGACTGAGATGGCGATGAACTGCCCGACCGCTACGGCAGACGATTCCCGTGCAGCGGCAGCATCAAAAAAACAGAAAAAAGTTAAACAGACGGCGCCGCAGGCTTTAACGGTGCCACCAACTACCACAGTTCCGATGCCCAATCAGGCGCTTGCGGCGCCGTTTCTATTGACACCGTCCACGGCACCGGGCTTGTCAGCGTCGGGTATGCTACCGCTGACGGCACCGACGACAGTACAGGCTTCAGCACCGCCTCTGATTCCCTGTACTCCTCAACCCCAGACAGTTTTGCCGCAGGGTGCTGTCACGCCGTTACTTACTCAGACACCCTTCTCAACTGCTGTAGACGCTGTGGTGCAGCCTCCAGCTACCAAACACCAGAGGAAATCTAAACATATGGAGCTGTTAGACGATCTCACAGTGCACTCAGCCCCATTATCTCCTCTCTTTTGCTCTGATTCTTCGGAATCTTCTCCATCTATATCACCATCAAAAGGATCTGCCTCGGCGGTGGCCTCGAGCCCAGAACATGAGCAAACTTCGCAGCAGTTACCTCAGGCGGTGGCCCAAAGTGCTACTCTCGCTATGCCTTGGGCATACCCCCCCTGGATGATGTACCCTCAACAGGGGTTAACTTATTTACCTTGGCAGCCCTTCAACATGCCTTTAACAGGCACGAACAACACAGTGGTGCAACCGACTTTACAACCCCCGTCTGTAGCCCTTCCAACGTTAACACCTATTCCTATAGACGATTTGACAAAAGACTCTACATTACAGCATAAGCATGATGACCACAAACAATTCAGAGACCTATTTAAGAGGGCAGCGGAGTCTCTGGATATTTCCTTACAAGAGACCCATACCACCCAACACAAATTGTACCGCATCTTACAGTCTTCTGGATCCCAAAAATTGGCCCTTCCAATGGATGAGGGCATCTTACAGCCAGCAGATGAAATATGGAGGACACCAGCCTCAGCGCCTCCATCCAACAAAAAGGTTGATAAAAAATATTTTATAAATTCTAAAGGAAATGAATTTCTTTTTTCTCACCCTCAACCCAATTCTTTGGTAGTAGAGGCAGCGAGTCAAAGAGCTAAGCAACCCTTTTCTAAGTCCAATTCTATTAATAGAGATGACAAAAAAACTGGACTTTTTGGGGAAAAAAGTATATACTTCGGCCGCATTACAAATGCGTATTGCAAATTACACGGCCTTGTTAGCGAATTATAACCATGACATATACACCAAACTGAATGAATTTTCAAATTTTATTGAACAAACAAAACAGGAACAATTTGCTCCTCTAATCGCTGAAGGCTTGTTAGCGTTGAGGATTGCCCTTCATGCTTCCCTGGACGCAGCTGATGTCGCAGCTAGGACACTAGGAACGGCTGTCGTGATGCGTCGTGCTTCACGGCTCCAAGCAGCAGACTTGCCCAAGCCAATGCAGCGTACCATTGAGGACCTGCCATTCGATAAAGAAAAACTATTTGAGAAAACAACAGATGATGTCATGCATGGCCTTAAAGATTCCAGAGCCACGCTGAAGACTCTAGGAATCTATACCCCACAATCCCGCCGCCAGGCATATGGGGCTCAACCCACCAATTTCAGGTACTTCCAACAGACGTCTAATCGCAAAGTGGACACCTATAGAAACCGACCTAGACAACAAAGGAGGGGCAGGCACCAAACCTACGCCCAACAAGCCTCCCAGCCAAGTAATATCAAACAGCAATTTTGATGGACAAGTCGAGGGAGTGTTCAACCAGTCACTAAGTCACCTGCTACACTTACCATCATCCAACCCCACGTTCTGCAACAAATTACAACCATTCCTCTCATGTTGGAGAGAGAGAACATCGGACAAGTGGGTTATAGAGATCATTTACCACGGTTATTCTATCCCTTTCATTTCCACACCCAACCACCCCCACCCCCACCAGTCCCTCTTCAGGGACCCCAATCACGTACAACTCCTTCAGTCAGAAATTCAACACCTACTCGATCTAGGAGCTGTAGAAGAGGTACCCACAGAACAACGAGGGAAAGGGTTCTATTCGCCGTACTTTCTAATACAAAAGACGGGAGGTTGGAGACCAATATTAGATCTTCGACGTCTCAATACACACACAGTAGTGAAACGATTCAAGATGGTGACCCTCAGGGACATATTCCTGGCCCTTCAATGATCCGACTGGATGACCTCCCTCGACCTGCAGGACGCGTACTTCCATGTCGCTATTCGACCGGCACACAGGAGGTTTCTCAGATTCCGTTTTCTTCACAATCATTATCAGTATACAGTCCTGCCCTTTGGCCTAGCCACGGCGCCAAGAGTCTTTTCCAAACTTATGGCCCCGGTGGTGGCATTTTTAAGGAGAAGGCACATAGAAATTTTTCCATACCTAGACAATTTTCTCATCAAGGCCCTTACACAGATCAGCACAACTCAAGCAGTACAAGTAACAATCAGGTTGTTTCAAGAGCTAGGTTTGAGCATAAATTTCGACAAGTCCACCTTGGTACTGACGCAAGAACTTTGTTCACCGATATCACGGGCCTTTCTTCCAATGGACAGATTCATCAACCTACAGCAGATAGCGCATACCATTCGGGGAGCAACCATCATCTCGGCTCACACAGCAATGCATATGTTGGGACATATGGCAGCGTCAGCCTACCTTGTAGAGAATGCAAGACTTCGCATGCGTCCGTTCCAACTATGGTTTCTCTCCCACGTCAGACATTATAATCGTCTAACCAAAACACTACTCACAGTGCCGAGTGCCATCAAAGATTCTCTATCTTGGTGGACATGTCACACCAACCTGTTACAAGGAGTCCCCTTTCGACAACCACAACCACAATTCACAGTAACCACAGACGCCTCGTTACTGGGATGGGGAGCTCATTGCCACGACCTTACGGCGCAGGGCAGGTGGTCCATGGCAGAGACAGGCTTGCACATCAATCTGCTCGAGCTGAGAGCAGTTTTCAAAGCGTGTCAGAAGTTTCTTCCCATAATTGCTCACAGCGTGGTAATGGTGAGAACCGACAACAGGTCCACCATGTTCCACATAAATCGACAAGGAGGCACCAAATCTCCCATACTCTGCCTAGAAGCAGTTAATCTGTGGGATTTGTGCATCCAACATGGCATCACCCTTCGGGCAGTGTATCTCCCGGGCAAAGAGAATATTATAGCAGATGCCCTGAGCCACTCGTTTACAAACCGTCACGAGTGGGAGATCCGACAGGACATCCTTCACAGTATTTTCGAGTTATGGGGTCATCTTACGCTCAATCTGTTTGCTACGGCGCACAACAAGAAATGCAACCGATATTGTTCTTGGGTGGGGAGAGGCCCAGGGTCGGAGGGCGACGCCTTTCTCATTCACTGGGGAAGAGAGCTACTTTATGCCTTCCCGCCCATTCCATTGATAGCACGGACTTTACACAAAATCGTACAGGACAGAGCAACAGTAATAATGATAGCACCAGCTTGGCCTCGCCAGCCCTGGTACTCCATGCTTATCAAAATGTCCACAGTACCTCCCATCATCTTACCACAGGTAGAAGACTTACTGTCACAAGACGACGGGACCCACAAGCATACTTACCTGAACAAGCTACACTTAACAGCATGGAACCTCGATGGTTCGATACTACGGAACTCCTATGTTCCAACAGAGTAAGGAATGTACTACTAAATAGTAGAAAACCTTCCACAAGACGTACTTACCTTCAGAAATGGACACGGTTTTCCAATTGGTGCACACAGCGATCGTCCTCTCCAATTGAAGCGCCCATACCGATGATCCTGGACTACCTCTTGCACCTAAAAGAAACAGAGATATCAGTCAACACCATTAAAGTCCATCTCGCAGCAGTTTCGACTCTTCACATACCTGTAGACGGCTCTTCAGTCTTCGCTCACAGAGTTGTTAAAAGATTTATGTTGGGCCTTAATAATTTATTCCCACATGTTCAACCACCAGCAACACCGTGGGATCTCACATTAGTCCCTAAAACATTGATGCGACAACCATTTGAATCTCTCGCCTCTGTCTCTCTCTTTCACTTGTCCATGAAAGTGGCATTTCTTGTTGCAATTACATCAGCAAGAAGAGTGAGTGAAATGGCGGCACTTATGGCTGACCCACCCTATACGGTTTTCTATAAGGACAAGGTATCCCTACGTCTCTATCCCAAGTTTCTTCCAAAAGCCTCATCTGCATTCCACGTGAATCAGGTCATTCACTTACCTGTCTTCTATCCAAAACCGCACGCAACGCCACATCACAGAGCCCTCCATACCTTGGACGTCAGAAGAGCACTAGCCTATTACCTGGACCGAACCAAGGCATTCAGACAGACGACAAAGCTATTCGTGTCTACTACCAAGCGATCTTTCGGTCAGCCCATCTCTAAACAACGACTATCCAACTGGATCTCGTCATGTATACGCACAGCCTACAAGATTAACCAGAAGACACCACCTGACACAATCCGCTCTCATTCAACAAGATCCATGGCATCTTCAATGGTGTTCCTTGCGAAGGTTCCACTGCAAACAAGTTGTCAAGCAGCCACTTGGGCTTCCAATGACATGTTTGCAAAACATTATGTGTTAGAACGTTTTTCTGTAGATGATACGGCTTTCGGTCGAGCAATACTACAAACAATGGACAAGGGACAGTCCGAAGTGCCCACCCCCACATTCCAGTGACTGCTACGTACTCACCTAATGTGGAGCAGTCGGGAGCGCTGCTCGATGAAGAAATGGAGGTTCCTCACCTTCGTGCAGTAGCCGAAGTTCTTCGAGATGCGTGCTCCCGACATGCTCCACAACCCACCCTCCTCCCCTCTACTTCGGAGGCTATTTCTTGTCGTTTCAGATATCTTCCGGGGTAGAAAGGAACTGACAGGAGAGGCAGCGGGGAAGCTGTCAGGCTGACGTCACACTGGCAGAAAATGGACACCGCCGCGGCTTCCCTGCTGCAGAGCCACTGCTAACTCAAAAATCTCCGATCCGGGGTGTTTAGCGGTGCCAAACACCTAATGTGGAGCATGTCGGGAGCGCGCATCTCGAAGAACTTCGGCTACTGCACGAAGGTGAGTAATCTCCATATCGTCAAAGGAACATGAAACCACCTTCAAAGACTAAAGCTCATTCAACTAGAGCAGTGACTGCATCAGTTACTTTTATCAAAAGTGTTTTGCTCATGGACATATGCATGGTTGCCACATGATCCTCGCCTGAAATGTTCATTAAGCACTATGCCATAGAAAAGCTATCCCTAAAAGACTTCTCCATATGAGTGTCTATATTATCTACAGTAAAACCATCAGAGAACTTACAAAGTCCCTCCTCATTTCAGGACTTTGCTAAATAGCTAACACAAGTGGAGCACCCACAGGGACGTCACTCAACAAAAAAGAAAAGGTTACTCACTGGGTGCAGTAACTGGACTTCTTTGAGATGTGTGTCCTTGTGGGTGCTCCATAACCCATCCTCCTCCCTTCTACTTCAAAGTTTGTCTCCCAATAGGTCAACTTTACGGTAGAGAAGGAATGGAGGGCTGCAGCCGCACACATGCCCAACGGAATGCACCAGCATCTCCTGAATCTCCAGGGGCGCATGTGCGGCCCTATTACTGCTACAGGTGTGAAAGTCTCCGTTCCTGGGCACTGCAGGATGCGACACCACAAGTGGAGCACCCACAGGGGCACACATCTTGAAGAAGCCCAGTTACTGCACCCAGTGAGTAACCTTTTTTTTCCCCGCTTTTTGTGCCAAAATCAGTAATGAAAAGTTAAATAAGATATGCCACAAAACTGATCCCTGAGGAGCTCTATTAGTAACCTCTTTCCAGCCTGACAGTTCACCTTTCAGTATGACCTGTTGTTTCTCCTTTTTAGCTAGTTTCTTGACCACCTTTCAGTTTTCACATTATCCCCCATGTTAGCCAATTTAATTAATATTTCTTGATGTAGGACTATATCAAATGCCTTACTGAAATCTAGGTAAATTAGATCCACTGAGTTCTCTTTGTCCAAAAAATCTATCTTCTCAAAAAAGGAGATTGGGTTGGTCTGGCACAATTTTTGTCTTTTCTAAAGAAGACGAGTTGCATTTTATCCCAATTACTATTATCCTTAACTACTTCCTCTTTCAGAATTTTTTTCCTAAGACCTTGTATCAGGCCTGGATTATCAAAAGAGCTTTAGCATTTTAAGCTCCAGGCAAAAAGTGGCCCCAGGCTACAGTCCCCAAACCCCAATAATCTGGCTCCTGTCCAGCTCAGCACTGGCAGGGCAGGAGGCTGCTGGGCCTGTTAATCCACCCTGCATTGCATACTCACCAAAGTCCCTCGAAAATTAGTCTCCTACACTATTTAACACTGCCTTTCAAACTTTTAGGATTAGTACATCTTATCCCCTCCCTCCTTGTTTTTAATTGACTTGTCTTTCTCTTCCAGTCCTTTTCGCTTTTTCAACTTCCAAACAATTTGTCATTTTCAGTGAATTAGTCCAAATGAAGAAGATATTCTTTATGTGCTTACTGAACAAGTGGCTGCTGCTGTCAAAAGTTTATTTAGCAATTCAATAAACTCTGCCTCTCCTTTGAGTAGTGTCCCTGTGGATGCTTCATCTTAGGTGTTGGAGTGGCCCCTGGACATGGTTCAGAGATGGAATAGCAGTGCTCATTTCAGTCACATGAGCAGCCGAAGCCGCCTCTCACTGGTTTTTGGTGCCATTTTGGCGTTCGCATGAGAGAGCCCCCTTCAGTTCCTCCTCTACTGCTGTAGACAATGGACAGAGTTTAAAGTCTCTCCCTCTCTTACCTTGCTCATCTCCTCAGAATGTTCCTTCAATTTTTTCTTCATTTCTATTCAATTTTTAGTGGTCCTTCGGACCATCCTTTCTTTATTCTAAAAAACATAAATAAATATTTTTTCCCCCTTTCACTTCCGCTGTCATTCCAGGCTGTCCTGGCTTCGAGCGTTGCAGCACATGCGGTGACGTAGTGCTGGCATTTGATGGCCACTTGGCTTGTATAAAGTGTCTTGGTGAGGGGGACACATCTCAAAAATGTGTCCATTGCCAAAATTTGAGCGCCAGAGCCCACCGTGACTGGGACCTGCGCCTAAAACTGCTATTGATGGAACGTTATCTTTGTCCCTCCTCAGACCCAGAACAGAGCTCATCAGCCGCCATGCATCCCTCAGATAGGCACCTAACACTGCTGCACAACAGGGCCAAAAGAATGGGATCTCCATCCCCAGCAAAACACGTAATAAAGAGGCTGTTGGTTCCTCATGTATGTTGGCTTCGAAGCTCCTAAAAGGGTCCAGTTCTGTAAGGAGAAATGGAGGCATTCTGACCATACGACTTCAGTGGTATTGGAGCCCTCCAAAATGGCCACCATAATGGAACCCTCCACTGCAACTGCACTGATATCTCAAAACATGGTGCTGCCTAATGCACTGGTACTGATGGGACCTCTGCAACTGTTGGATCCCTCTTCGCCTAATCCAGCATCAACCACATTGGCACCATCCACGCTGGCACTGGAACCAACTAAACAGCACAGAATCACCCAAGTCCAAACATCTTTGGCACCCAGGAAACATTCTAAAAAGACAAACAAACCTAGACACAGTGTCAACTCATGAACTTTCCTCCATGGATCCACCACTGCAATTAGGCACTGAGGGATCTCCACCTTCCATTGCTTCCCCAAGAGAAGTATCTCCTACAGGATCATCCAGCAATGAAGAGAAGGAACATACTCATAGACCTCGATTTTTCTGCAGAACCATCTTTTCCATCACACAGTTGCCACATTAAGCCTATCCTCAGTACCATAGGTATCCTCCTCCCTCGTACATGCAACCTACTTCTACTTCTTACCATTACTGGTCACAGTGGGACACTTGGTCTCAGTTCTCCTCTCATGCTTCCAGACTTCCCACATCTCACCATCACAAGCAAGTTATGGTTCCCTCCACATCTCTGAGAGGTCAAGAGGCAGATGACAATTCTGACCAGGAACCATCAGTGGTCAGGTCACTGTCCATCCTCACCAGATTAAGTGATTATTCCTTCCACTTCCTCAGCCACCGATGATTTTCACTAGTTTCAAGAACTTTTTTGGCAGCATCTCCAATTCCCTGGAGATTCCACTACAAGATTCCTGGAAAGCCAGCACAAAATTTTAAGAATTCTGCAATCTGAATCATCCATGAAAATTGCTCTCCCCCTAAACTTGGCTCTAACTGAATCTGCCATGGAACTCTGGCAAATTTCAGTCTCCATTACACCAACTTCCAGGAGGGCTGACAGGAAATGCTTCATTCCTAGCAAGGAGTCAGACTACTTATGCAGTCATCCCCACACAAACTCTCTAGTGGTTCAGGACTGCCAATCACCGTCACAAACAGCATTTTAACCGTTCTACCCCACAAGACAAGGATGATAAAAGGACTGACCTTCTCAGCAGAAGGGCCTATGCCTCTGCTTCTTTTCAGTTCAGAATTGCTGATTACACAGCATGTCTCCAATTATGATCATGACAATTACTTCAAACTTGCTGATTTTATTGACAACATTCCACAAGACAAAAACCAAGCATTTCATACTATCATTAAGGAGGGGCAACTTATTTCGAGAACCTTTTTACCAGCAGTGTTAGATGTTGAGGTTACTGTGGCCTGCACTATGGCCACAGAGGTTATCTTATAATGATACGCCTGGTTACACTCGGCAGACCTCCCTTGTCAGCTACAAGCTGCAATTGAGGATCTCCCATTTGATAAGAGAACTTTTTTCTCTGAAAAGATTGGCCAATTGATGCACGGTTCAAAAGATTCATGTGCTACGTTGCTCAACTTTGGAATTCACATGCCTGTAACTTGCTGCAGAGCTTACAGGTATCAACCCTACAACTCCAGATAGCACTTGCCTCCTCTCACTCATTCACAGTTCAGGCAACAAGACTGTCAGTCTAGACTGAGACAATGAACACAAAGGCACAGACAACCTTCCACCCAATCTAATAACACCCAGGCATCTCAGCAATTTTGAGACAAAGGTCGATGGATGACAAACCCCTCTAGCATTGTTAGAGCCTCTGTCGTTACTTACATTCACGGACCGCCTCTGCCATTTCTGCCACCATTGGCTCAGCATCACTTCTGATAAATGGGTCCTTGGTACCATTAGACTGGGTTAAACCATACCATTTATGCCTAAATCCCTTCCTTATCCCTTTCACCCGTTCCTCTTCAGGGACACCGCTCATGAGCTGGAGGTTAGCCATCCCTCATACACATGGGAGCAATTGAAGAAGTGCCTGCATAATAAAGGGACAGGTGTTTTTACTCACCTTATTTCCTAACCCAAAAGAAATTAGGCGGTTGGCATCCCATTCTGGACCTAAGAAAATTAAATAAATTTGTGAAATATAACAAATTTAAGATGATGAGATTATATACCAGGGGTGGCCAAACCTATGGAACTCAAGAGCCGCGCAAGTCGATAATTAAATCTTCAAGAGCCACACTGAGGCGTATAGCTGCATATTTTTACCTACTCCAAAATTACTAAGCTTAAAATTCATTGCGCACTTTAATTTTATTGTAAAAATAGGGCAAATATTGATCCTACTAATATCAAATTCTAATCATCATTTAAGGTTACCATGAAACTAGGCCTATGCAGTATAAACATTGCTGTTGCTAGATGTAGAACACTACAGGGTTGTGGCAAGTTTTTTTTTAAATCTGGGCAGTAACTTGTAAAAGCTCTCTCAGATGCTGATCTCTAAGTATTGCACAATGTTTTGAATTTCATTGTGGAATATGATGCCTTTACAGCGGTAAGCTGTGCCAAAAATTGAAAGTAATCTACGTTCAGTTTTAAACTTCTCTCCTTTGTATTTTCATTTCTTAGTATTCCACATCATGTTTAGGTCTTGTAAAATGATTTTATTTTAACAACAAGTACATTGCATTAGGGCCTATGAGAAAATCTAAACATGCTATGGCTTCTCTGAACGTGTCATGCTTCCCTCCCTCACCCCTGTTGCTGCTTCCCTGAAGTCTCTTACCACAGTGCTGCTTCTCTGCTCTCCCCAGCCATGCTGCACTTCTGCCCCCTATCCCACCAAGGCCTTGACCATGCCCCTGCCAACATTTCTGCCAGTAAACTTGTTCACTAAAATACTCATGGACAGTGAAAACAAAAGGTCTGAGGACTCAATCAGACACAATTAATTTTAAAATGAGAGTAATAGTAAGGGAAAACCCTGCTCTCATCTTAATCCTGTAAAGAGATGCACACAGGGACACTTTTTCAACTGTTCAGAATCACAACAGATCAATGAGAATTTATGAGGACATAAAGTGCAAGATCAGAGCCTGTTTCAGAAAGTGCTTTGGAGTCCAAGCACAAAAGATATTATGGAAAAAATCCCATTGAGTTTATTCAGTTTGGGATCAGGCCCTGTATAAATTCTAAATATCATTATTTGGTTTTTATAATGCAAAGTAAAATCTTTATTGTTGAGAGATTTTTTTTTTGAGAAAGTTTACAACACAATTTTCCATCCTCAGCCCTTCACAACAATTATTCTCTTGTCTGGTGGGCTTAGATACCCATAGAGTCATTCATGAAGATTGCACTGAAATATAAATGAATTTTTTGACTACTGGTATACAACAAAGAAAAATTAATACATGTTGAATGCTATTTAATCAGTGGAAGTATAGTGCTGCTATTGAACTTTGCAGTGAATGTAAATTATCTTGGTAATTGACTTAGGTATATTAACTAAAATTTTCTTATAAAATAAATGTACTAGCAGTTTCTTCTGCAAACAGATGACATACTGATGTCTTAGGCCCACTTGTTCAACGGACTTAAGGAATTTTTTTTCTAAAGCCAGTTTTCAGTAGTGGTGGTCTATCCTAAGTCTAAATCATTTTGCATGCTGAAAATGAACCATGATTCATAATACGTACTTGTAACGTTCTTTAAATAGAGGGTTTTTTTTAATAACCTTTTGACAGTAGTCAGTTGTTTTGGATGTAACACTTGTGTCAATTTTCAGTCATTTCTGATGATTCTTAGTTAATTCTCAAAATAGAAATACAAAAGAAATAATTTTGCATTATATTATGATATCTGGAAATGCCAGGTGATTTTTAAATAAGAAAATTAATTTGCAATTGCTTTTCAGGTTTAAATTGCTAGATTATCATCACTTATCTGTAGTTCATTGTAGACTTGCTCTTGATCAATTTATGTTGCCAGTTTTAAAGATATTGATCCAGAAAACAATTTCAAAAAAGAAAAGTATTTAAAAAATCATGCACTCAGAAGGTCAGACTTCTTGCTGGAGCTATTTTAATTTTGCCTCTGTGTGCGTCCAGTTTGTACAATGACTGAAGCCTGTGATGTTGTAATTAAAGACTATCACAGTGCATATAGACAAGGAGGGTAGAAGTAATATTGTGTGGGTAAACTGTAGAATCTGACATGTCTCTGCACCTAACTGATGACATTGTTTTTCCCTGGGAGCTCTCACAATGCTATCCCTCCCCCGGCTCTTACCATGCTGCTTTTTTCTGCCTGTGAGGCTATCACAATGCAGCCCCTCCCTTGCGGGCTCTCTCAATGCTGTCCCTCCCCTCCCTGCTCTTACCACCTTGCTTCTTCCCTGCCTGGTCTCCCAGTTCTGCCCCTCCCCCATCTCTGACCGTGCTGCTTTTTCCTGCAGCTCTCACAATGCTGCTCCTCTGCTGCGGGCTCTCACCCTGCTGCTGCCTCTCTGCTGCCCCCACGATTGCAGATTTCTCGCCCCTGGCTCCTGCCATGCTCCCTTCCCTTCTGCGGTCTCCCGGGAGCCACAGTTTTTCTTTAAAAAGCCACATGCGGCTCACGAGCCACAGTTTGGCCACGTCTGTTATATACAATAACTCTGCTCTACAGTGTGAGGACTTGCTTGCGTCCCTCAACTTGCAGGACACATATTTTCAGATTTCGATACGCCCTGCACACAGAAAGTACCTCAGATTCATCATTCAGGACTTACACTACCAATATTCAGGTCTTCGTTTCTGTCTTTTCACAGCTCCATGGGTATTCTCCAAGATCTTCTCAGTGGTAGCTGCCTACCTCCACAAAAATGGCATATTCATTTTTTCCTTACCTTGATAACTGCCTACTGAATTCACCTTCACCAGAATCAGCATCCCAAGCGGTCTAACACACCGTTACTCTACTGCAAAGTTTGGGGTTCCTCATCAATACAAACAAATGTGTTCTCGTTCCAACTCAAAACTTTCAGTTTATTGGTGCTCACCTAGATTACATAACCACCCGGGCCGTTCTTCCTGAGGACAGAGTGCTCAAAATCATACAACTAGCAAATTCTGCCATAATTGCAAGAGATTGCTTACAACTACTGGGTCACATGGCAGCCACCACAGCTGTGGTGGAAAATGCCAGACTTGGTATGTGTGTCTTCCAACTTTGGTTTGCCCAGAAATTCAAGCCAAAATTCCATCACATGAACAAAATTCTATCCATCTCATCCTCAGTAAAACAAACGCTAATGTGACGGACCTCCTCAAACAGTCTGTCAATGGGGACACCATTCATTTGTCAAACTGCATCACTCATCCTACGGATGCATCCCCTTACCAGATGGGAAGCTCACCTCCTCCACTACACCACACAGGGAAAATGGTCCCAGTATGAAACTTCTCATGTAAACATCCTGGAACTTTGGGAGGCAAGATATGCTTGTATCTGTTCCAAAACCTCCTAGTAAACCAGTACATCAAAGTCATGACAGACAATATGTCTCGCATGTTTTATATAAACAGATGGGGGGGGGTGCGTCTACTCCCCTTTGTACAGAGACCCATAAGCCTTTGGGAGTGGTACATACAGAGCACCCTCATATTGGCCACATACTTACCTGGGACTTTAAACACTATGGTGAACTTCCTCAGCCATTCCTTCATCTCCAGCCACAAATGGGAGATAAACTCCACAGTATTCCATACAATATTCGAACAATGGGTGCATCGAACCATAGACCTTTTTGCATCCTATCACAACCTCAAATGCTAAAAATACTGCTGCAGGGTGAGAATAGGCCCCAAATCAAGGGGCAATGCATTGCACCTCCCATGGATGAACTGCATTCTTTGAGCTTTTGCCTCCATCCCTCTAATTCCATGCGCAATACAGAAAATTAGACAGGATGCAGCTACTATCAAAGTGATAGCTCCAGCTTGGCAGAGACATCTGTGGTTCTCAGATCTAATGCAGATGTCCACCAGACCACCAGTCATGATGCCTTGGTCACACACCCTACTGTCACAACAGAACAGTCATCTCACCCATCCAGATCTGAAAAGACTCCATCTAACAGCCTGATTTCTCGTTGGTTCAATCAAGAAGAATTACTCTGCTCACAACCAGTACAGTATGTCCCTTTGAACAGTCGAAAACGATCTACAAGAAAGACTTACCTGCAGAAATGGCATAGATTCCAATACTGGTGTAATCGAAATGAAATTTCAGCCTCTTCAGCATCTGTACCCACTATTTTCCAGTACATCCTACACCTAAAAGAAGAAAATTTATCAAACAGTGCACTGAAAGTATACCTTGCTGCGATCTCTTTGTTACTTTGGCTTTCCAACCATGACTTGTTTTTTTTCTTACCCTATGGTGAAGAGATTTCTCAAGGGAATACAAAACTTATTCCCTGAAGTACTGATATCTCCTCCAGCATGGGATCTAAGCTTAGTATTCAAAAACATCATTAAGCCACCTTTTGAACCGTTAGCAGATTGTTCTTTGTTAAACCTCTACAAGAAGATGGCGTTTCTCATAGCAGTCACTTCCACCTGTCACATTAGTGAGTTGGGAGCGCTCATGGCTACACCGCCCTATGTGATATTCCACGGAGACAGTCTCCCTTAAACCTCACCTGAAGTTCTTACCTAAGGTCTCTTTCCCCCTTCCACCTAAATCAAATTATACATTTACCTGTATTCATGCCAAAGCTGCATTCCACTTCTCTTGAGGCATCTCTTCATACCCTAGACATGCACACAGAGCCTTGGCTTTCTACCTGCAAATAACAAATCCATTCAGATCCACGAACAGATTATTTGTGCACATAGTGAATAGAAACCAGGGTCACCCAATATCAAAACAGCGTTCATCCAAATGGATCTCTGTATATGTGTATGCTATGAAATATCCAAAATTTTACTTCTTGAAAATATTCACTGTCATTCAGCTAGAGCTGTATCCACCTCTACAGCCTTCCTGCATAATGCCCCCATCACTGATAACTGCAAGGGCAGTTACTTGGACTTCGGTTCACTAAATGTTATGCAATTGACCATGCTTCCCATTCTGAGGCAGCAGGGGACTGTTTGTACTTGCCTCTGTCAATAACACTGGCTCTGAAACCCACCTTCTTTGAAAGGATACTGCTTTGGCATCACCTAAGGTGGAGCACCTATGGGTATGCTACTCAAAGGAGACAGAAGGTTACCCAGCTTGTGCGGTAACTGGAGTTCTTCAAGATGTGTGTCCCCGTGAGTGCTTGACCCCCCCCCCCCTTCAGAGCCTTCATCATTCGCCCTGCGGTTGAGAAGGAACTGGGGGGGGGGCTTTTGCGCGAGTGCTGAAATGATGCCAAAAACTGGTGTTAGTGCTCAACAGAGATGAGCACTGCTATTAGTCTCCGAGCTGTGTCCAGTAACCACTCCAATGCCTAAGGTGGAGCACCCACAGGAACACACATCTCAAAGAACTCCAGTTACTGCACAAGGTGGTAACTCTTTTTCCTATGTACTCAGCTATAGACTTCCACCAGTTCAGAGGTATGGCTTTCTTTAAAACATTTTCAGCAAATATGTATTATTTGGATGGTTCACCTCCAGCTCTGGAATTTTTTGTGGTTGGCATGATTGATGAGTGATTATTATATGCCCATGTAATAGTAGTATTTCTACTTAAGCAGTTATGCATACCTGACTAGTTTGGGTTGAAAATATTGAGAAGAAAACGTGGTGGAATAAGTGCTTGATCCTTCCATTTCTTAACTGCCAAATTTAACTTAGTTTGATATTTCTTTCTTCAGTTTCTTTTGAAGTTCTTTACAGTTTTTGACAGTACAGCAGCAATCTTTTTGTAGCTTGTCAGGCTATGAATATAGGTCTCAGTATAGTCAGCATATCTTTTACATTTTTCTTTAATCTGATATTGACTACATTTGACTATGATATTTCCATTTCGCATTACAATTTTCTTTACAAATTGTGATCAGAAAGTAGGCCAGTTCTTACAAAATAGCTTAAAATAGTCAATCACTGAATTCCATCATACATCTTAAGTGAGAATTAGTTTGGATCTGTGTCATCTCTTCATGAAGCTAAAGTGAAAAGGAAGTAGTTATGGAAGTATTTTGCAATTTCGACATTGTGCTTTATTCCAGAATTGTACTGAGGTCTTTGGGTAAAAGTTGCCTCAAATATGCGCTGCAGCTATGTTATACATTTTAGGTGTTCCCTTCATTATTGTTCAGATTTTACCATCTTTTATTTGCCGTATTGTCTGAGACGAAGCTGAGCACTTGACACTTGAATTTTTGTTCAGTTTGGTATAGTTTTAAGTGCTGCTGTTTTTAAGTATTCTGCAGTATCAATTGTTTCTGTAAGACAGACAACCCCATCTTTTCTTCTGTCCTATATGTTACTGGATAGTTATCCACACCCACCAAGACTCAGTATTGGCCCCCCCCCACTGATCAGTTGCTGCCTTTGCTGTATTGAGCAATCTTCTAGCAATGGCTTTTCTGCTCAGTGCAGTGTGGCCTGGTCATAATGTTTGAACCATGTCAATGAAGTGTTTCATCTGAACAAGATGAAAGGGAGAGGCTGTTGCATAAATGAACAAAACAGTCTTTTCATTTATGGAGTCTTACTGGAATTTGCTGGTCCTGCTTAAGAACTCATTCACGCTTTTACTGGATGATGGTGAATGTTTGTTTTAATATAGAGAGAATTTATTGGCTGAAACATGTATAGGCGCAGCATTGCTGGTGGTGTCAGTAGATGACTCTGAAACTGTAGACATTACAGATGATGGATGGACATAATTCCTTATGGCTAAGGTGGACGCCGAAAGAAAATGGTAAAAGAAGTCACTCTTACTCATTGTTTTACTCCAGTTAATGGGTTAAAAAAAAAAAAGAACATAAATGAGATTCTTCCTTTTGCTGCTGTTTGCATTACTTTATAAATTATACAATTTACTATAAATCCAGTTTTACAGGGAAAATAATAAATTATAAAGCTTATACAGTTCTTTAAATCCTTATCTCTAACAATGTAACAAGCAGCCGGGGGGGGACCTACATGTAAAATTCCTGCATGCCTAAAACTTTACGTGTAAACAGGCAGTCTTCACCTGTAATGTCTAATTATATTGAGCAATAAAAAATAATTTTGGAAGTCCAGCTGTAATAGTAAAATACATGCAGAAAGTAATATCAGACAAGTTAACATACCAATTATATTTTGAACACATTTCGAATTCATAAATAATGCACCAAAACATAAATTTATTATAATAATCTGTTTAATATCCTAGCCTAGTAAGCCATTGTAACAGTCCATAAGAATGGTATAAAAATAAGTTGACTGGCCAGGTGATACAGATTGTTCAGGTATGTCCATGTCATTTTCTGTGATCGGCTTCTGGGAGGCTTTGTTCATAATGTTTCTTTCTGACAGATGGATCTTGCATTTCTTTTGTTACCCTGTTAGGCATCTGTTCCTTTTTTTTTTTTTTTTTTTTTTTTTTTACTTTTATGGGCAGGAATTTTATTGAAAATATTCTTACATAGGGTCTTTTCAATGACCTGCAACGAAAGCAGTCTCCCCCCCACCCCATTCTGGTACCCAGGTTTTGAAATCAAAATTAGAGGTTGCACTTTGAAGAATGTTGTTCTTTTTGTCCCCCCACAATATTCGACTTTTGACCTGAGTGTTGCTTCTTTCTGGCTGTGCCATTTCTTCTTTCTTGTTACATAAATCACCTGTTCCACCCTTAAAAGGTAACTACTACTACTTCTCAAGATTTCTGTGTGTGTAACCCACATGCCTTTTGCATTGCTGTATTTTATTTATAAAGAGAGAGGGAGACAGTTAAGAAAATTTAGTGGATTTTTGTTCTTCTGTCTGTGCATGCATGTAATGAGATAGAACAATACCATTTACCTGAAGGCCTTAGAACTTACAGAAGCAAGGGCAGTTGTTACTGAGCAGGGCAGTGTTTTTCCACATGTTGTAAAGTTAGGGTATGTCTACCCTGGCAGTGGCATTGCTAGCAATGAGGAGTCATTTGAGTGTCAGTGAGGACTTGTCAATTGAATCGGGAAGTTGACTCTGTTAATCCATCCTGGCAAGTAGCGTGGCACTGTGTCAATGAGAGGGCATTTCCTTTTGATGCAGTGAAGTGAAGACACCCCAGTAAGTACACATTAGGAAGTCAAGGGAAGATATGCAAGTTACTATCTGTAATTTGCACATCTCTCGTCAACTGCTGCCAAAATCCGTGGCCAGTGTAGACCAGGCCTGCATTTTTGTGTTGGGTGGAGGTATACATATTCATAATTTGACAGCTGACCCAGTCACAGCTCAGGTAGGAGAAGCTGTTAAAGTAAGAGTATGAGGTCACCCAGATGGGCTCAATGAATGAACGTTACAAGATACTTGATGATGTCTCCCTGGAGTCAGAAGCTGGGGCTCAGCACCTGTAATGACTTTGCAGGCTCTTGCATTCAGTAACATAGCCTCTTTGACCCCCTCAGGATCAAGCCCTTAATACAGTACATGAACGTTTTGTGCTGTGTTTATAAAGCTTGACCTCAAAAGTTAGATGTTTCCCCAATTCTGTCTTTATATAGAAAAGAAAGCTTTGACTCAGAGTTTTTGATAGAGCCTCATGGATTCAGGATATATAGTTCATGTAAATATTTTAACAGCTAAAGGTAGGCGTTAACATAAAAGCCTACAATAAATGTAGGCTTTAAGATATTTTGAACTAAATTCAGATTTCATTTTAAACTTTATTTTTAAAAGGAGAATCTTACTATAATTTATAATATCTGATATTAAAATTAAAATAACTGGTTTAAATTTAAAAATAAATCTGTTTTCACCCATGCTGGTTTTTAGTTGTGTTGGAGGCTTCACATGTGTGGGGTATGTATAGTGAATAAGTTTGGACAGGCCAAGATAATACTTTTGCTAGGCTGTGGTTGACTTTGATCTAGTCTTTATTTGGCATGGGTGTTGTCTTTCTCACTCGTCCTTGTGCAAGCTTGTTCAGTCATGCTTACAGCTGCTGTACAGGGTAAGAGTAGTGTTCTGACCACAAAATGTACTGGTAAAGGGCTATTGAATGAATATACAAAATCTACTGACAAATGATGGTTACAGAAAAATAGGGAAGTCCCTATACTGAGAAAGGGGCACATGACCTGAACAACATGGATGATCATGAGAACAATGGTAGTAAATGAATTGAAGAGATGTAATAACATGAAATAATGTGATAGCAGAAACCGTAAAACCTCTGTATTTCTAAGCTTATGCATGCATATTGTATGAGGAATTACTGTTGACTAGAGGAAAGTTGTGGTTCTATAGTTTAGAATTGGTATGAAGACAGATGTTGGAGTGTAAGGGCACTGTGGGAGAAATTTTTACATGTCTTGGCCAGAGTGTCTTAAACTTCACCCAGTAGTTATTTAGACCATTAACTGAGGTTTATTAAAGCTCTGGATTTATTTATTTATTTACTTCTGTACTTAAGATAGTCTTCAATCACACTACCTTATTTATTACACACCTTCTAACTTGTACATTACTGGGGTGTGAGTCCTGCAGACAACATCCATGTTCCCTGTACACACCTGATTCATTCCCTGAGCACAATCCATCCTCTGCACTGAGTGAGGCAGGAATCTTGTGGAAACAATAGTGTATGATCATATTTAAATACTTAATTATAATACATGTACACAAAACCACAGATTAACAGGTAGCAGCTGAAGTCTGTTATCTATGTAGACAAACCTGTAGAGGGGTAGAAGAGACAAACTTCATTAAGGGGTTTCCTGGTTACTTGTTAGACATGAGGGAAAAGGTATGACTCAGGATCCTGGGTTCTTCTCCAGTTCAATTCTGGAGGGGAACATACTCTAGTGCAGGTGTTCCCAACCTTTTCAAGGGTGGAGATCCCTTCCCACCCTCCAAATGTTTTGAGCCCCCCTCTCCTGGCTGCAGCTGTGATGGCTTTGTTTGGAGTGCTGTGCAGCGGTGGTGGTGGTGGGAGGTACCCTGGCGAAATCCTGCCCATGCCATAGAGCGGAAGAGCTGTGGCTGGGAGGGGTGCTGCCAGATTTGTGTCCCCACCACAGAGCAGAAGAGCCACAACAGAGGAGGCCTCCCAGCAGAGTCCTGCCCCCCCCCCCAGTGCAGAATCGGGCCCCTGCTGCAAAGAAGCAGCACCTGCGGTGGGGTTCAGCCCCAAGTGACCCCCACCACACTCCCTACCCCCCCCCTTCTGTCCTGCCACTGGCTTTCCCTGCTACCCTAGGCTGACCCCCCCAACCCCACCACCCTGTCCCACAGGAGTGGGCATATCACAAGCTTGTTTGCTCTCCGAGCAAGCTCAGGGCAGCGTGGGAGTTTTAAAACCCCGAGCCTGTGGCAGAGCATCTCCCTCCCAGTGTTGTCGGATCCCAGGTTGGGAACCACTGCTCTAGTGTTTATGAATCCTCCCGTATCCCTTCCTCTGAGGCCGCCCCCATCAGGTTCCATCTCGGCCTCACTCCAGAGCTCTTAATCTTGTCCCCAGTTCTGTTCTTTCTTATTTCCCTTTCTACATGGCTACTGTCCTCATCTTCTGCTTTTGGGTGTCCTCCTCCAAGCTCCTACTCCTGTATGTGTCTCCCCTTATACAATTTACCTCATTCCTCCTTTGTGCTTCGATCCTTCCTGCTTGGCCCCTGCTCCTGTGTCTGGTCCTTGTCCTTTTTGTGGCACTCATCCTTTCCACATGTCAGTCAAGCTGCTTACTCCTCTGCAGACTGCCACAGTGCTAGCTAAGAACATTGAGAAAAAAGGAGAAACAGTGACCCTGGTCTCAATTCCAGTGTCTGATGCCACAGTTCCCACATCAATGAGGAGGAGTAGCTGCAGTAAAATTTCTGATTAGCCCACATTTCCTGGGATGGAGCATGCTCAGTGCAGATGGAATCTTTGGAGAATTCAGCTGTTGATCTCTAAGGGCATGTCTGCAATACCAAGTTAAGTCAACTTAATTTACGTTCTAAAGGAGTAGCCATGTTAGTCCAGTTCAGCAAAAAAACAAGGATCTCTGTAAGACTAGCTAATTTATTTATCCCATGAGCTTTCCTGGGAGAAAGTCCCACTTTGTCAGATGCTTGACGGTGGAGAACTTACAGAATGGGAGGAAAATAAATGCAAGGAGGTGAAAGTCATAAGATCAGGTCAGACTGTTGAAGCAAATCAAAGCAGTTGTTTAGATTTACACACTGGGGAACAGCATCTTCAGGAAGATCAGGTCAAATCACCTGTTGCAATAAGGAAAAATCCATAGCCTCTATTTAACCCTAAGGCTATAGCATCAGATCTGTGTGTCCTCACTAGCCGTGCTTGGTAGCTATCTCTCAGTGCACCTAGATGCAGGTGGTTTTGGAAAGGGCTTGCAAAGCCTTACGGGACCGAAACATTGTCATGGAGGAAATGGGAATATTATTTTGGCTCCTGTGATAACATTTTCCTCCTTCCCTGCCCTGATATCAATGACAAATAATTCATATATTTCATACATTTTTCCTAGAAGCCTGGCTTAGCTGTGCATATGCCATAGCCTGAGAAACATCGTCCTGCTCAGCTGTGCATTCTTGTGATCATTGCAAACACCTCATGACTTAACCTATGATATTTCCAGAGCTTAGAAAGTAGCTGCTGCATGGATCATACCTCTGCTACAAACCATAGAACCAAACAATTCTTGGTTGCTGCTGGCAGTCAGGCAGGTGCTGAACACAGTGGAGTGCCATTTCTGGTCTCAGGAAATAAGCGCTGATTGGTGGGATCATGTTGTTATGCAGCAGTGGCTGCAGAACATTTGAATGAGGAAGGCCGTTTTCTGGGACTTTTGTGCACAGCTTTCCCCAGTCCTGAAGCACAGCAACACTAAACTAGGACCTGCCCTGACAAGGTGGTAGTGATTGGTTATTACTCTGAGGAAACTTGCAATGAGAAGCTGTGCTGGTTCAGTGGGAAATCCATTCGTAGCTGATAAAATCCATTGTGGGAACTGTTGTGATCCAAATTTGCAGGGCCATTTATTGACTTCTGCTAAGAAAGGTAGTGACTCTGGCAGCATGCAGGATAGAGTGGGATTCCATTACTGCAGTGGGATGATAGATGACAAATATATGCCTGTGGTGGCACAAGATCACCTTGCAAAAGAGTATATAAACTGTTAAGGATACTTTTCCAATGGTTTTGCAAGTGCTGGTGGATCAGAAGGGGTGCTTCACTGACATAAACTTAGGATTGTTGGGAAAGGTGATGATTTGCGCATCTTTAGGAGCTCAGGTCTGTTCAGAAAGCTTGAGTCAGGGACTTCCTTTCTAGATCACAAGATAATCTCTTGGTGATGATGAAATACAATAGTGATCTTTGAAGACCCAGACTATCCCTTCCTCACCCACACCAGCCGATGGGCAGCACTAAGAAGCCGTTCAGCAATAGGCTCAGCAAGTTCAAAAGGTGTGTGAATGTTACAGGTAAAGTTAGGTCAGCAGAAGGGAGCTAGTAGCATGTACACATGGACACTATTAGGTAAGATGGCTTCTGTTAACCTGAGTTTGTAGTGTAGACCAGGCCTATAAATCTCTTCTACATCTGTGAAAAATACGTGCAACTTCTTTGTACAGAGCTTTGTATATCAGCCAGATTTGGGCTGTTTTCCTTTGGGATAACAAAAGGCATGTTTCTGATACCAGAACAATCCTAATTGCCAATTTGTTGCATGGAGGCACTAACTAGAATTTCTCACTGAAATGATTTTCTTGAAGTGGGCAAACACATGCTTCTCCTAATCTTGTTCTTGGAAACAGCTAATCCATTTTAGCTCATTAGCCTGATGCAAACATCCAGCAAAGAAAATTTCATCTGAAATGGTTTTCGGGAAAATTTAAGCAGATGAGAACAGAGTCTTAAGATGGATGACATTAGACAACTTTTAACTTTATAGCTTCTAGGTCAACACGTAATAATAAATAGTAATGTAACCTAAATATATTTCATTTGTGGCATGAAAAGGGGGCAATGAAATAGAATCTGTCCCCTTGGCTGGATATGTTTTGTTGCTTTGACTAATTTCTCATTGTCTTTCTATCCATTTTCATTCTCTCTCCCAGCTCTATAGTATCAATCTTGTTCTTTCAGCACTATCAGTTTTGATTTTTCCTATTTTTATCACTGATATTCAGTTACATAAAGTGAAATTAATTTTATCTGTATAAAGCAAGAGTAATCTGTACTGGTGAAATGTAGGCAGCTTGTAGATAGAGAAATTCAAATCCCATGTGGCTTTTACTGCAGGCTGTTGTTGGAATACTGCTCTTTGGAGTTCCATGTGTGAGATTTAAAAGTAATAATTGGATTTGTGCAGTTGTAGATCCTGAGGGTACATCTCTTGACTTGTTACCATCAGTGTCCTTTAAGCATAGTGCCACTTGATACCGCGTCGAAGCATAGTTCCACTTTAAAGTATTGTGGAGGGCCTTGCTGATTCCTGTCATCCAAGATATTGAGGACCTGGTGTTCCCATTGTGATTTTTGACATTGCTGGTGCAACTTAGTTGATCCTACACTAGAGAAACTATAACAAACAGTTTCTTCCACAGTGTAAATCCTTTCAGACGTTTGCTTTCCAGATTAATGTTACAACATTATTTCCCTGGATAAAAGTTCAAGATCCATTTATCAAATTTGACTATGATGATCCAATATAGGATGATGTAACGTATCCATGGTAAACCCGGGACCTGCTAGTGGCCTCTCCACAGAACTTATGGCAGTGGGATTGGTTAATCAGGTTTGGTTCATGCAGATACCTATGGTGTTATATCTACTGTGGTAGTGTTGAGCCTGATGGCTACAAGAGAGGAGTGGAGGGCAGGTATATCAGCAAAACCCTGTTTCTTGGGTAGGCAGGGCGGTGCTGCTCTAAGCTGATTAAGGCAACTGACTCTAATTAAAAGAGCCTGGAGTCAGTTGGAGCACCTAACTTCCGTCAGTGGGTAGAAGTTAAAAAGCCCCTGTTGCGGCCAGGCAGTGAGGAAGTTTTTGATGTGGCAGGAGGAGGAGGAGCTAGAAGTGGAGTGTGTGGTTGTAGCAGAGCAGAACAGATCAGATAAAAGAATTGCTGAGCTAGATGAAGGTGACTAGTAGCTGTTGCAGCAAGCACCTGGGAGATGCAGGTAGCCAGGACAAGCTCACCCAGAGGGGCCTTAGGGCCCTAGGCCCAGGAGCCTCTGGGCTGCAAAGCCTATCACAGGGCAGGAGGGACTGGGGAAACTATAACTTTGAGGGTTTGGAGCTGGGAAAGCCAGGTTCCAGCTGGCTGCCAAGACCTGAAGGGCAGGACCCACAGTGACTGGGCTTCCCCAGTTTGTCACACTACATAATTAGTCCCTAGGTGAATTCAGCAAAATAAACAAGGAGTCCTGTGTAACTTTTAAAGACTAACAAATTTATTTATTGCATGAGCTTCCGTGAGAGAGGATCTCACTTTGTCAGGCGCTTTGAAGATGGGGGAACTTACAGAATAGGAGGAAAATAAATGCAGGGAAGTGTAATAATAACTGCTTTGATTTGCTGCTACAGTGTGACCTGATCCTGTGACTTACACTGCCCTGCATTTATTTTCCTCCCATTCTGTAAGTTTCCCCATCTTCAAAGCATCTGATGGAGGGAGATTTTTCTCCCATGAAAGCTCATGCAGTAAATAAAATTGTTAGTCTTTAAAAGAGCCACAGTAATCCTTGTGCTTTGCTAAACTAGACTAACACAACTATCCCTTTGGAACTAGGTGAATTCAGTTTACTGTAAACACACCAAAATGGCTTCTTTTTTCTCAGTGCTCCTCCTAGATAAGTTTGCAACATGCCAAACACAAATACGACATATTGCTCTGCTGGGAATGGGAAACACATTTCATATCCTTAGAAAGAAACATAATTTAAGCCTTCTTAAAATTCTGGGATCTTTAACTGGCCTATTTGGTTTAGTGATGTCAGTCTCTAGAAGTGAATGGTTATATGGAAAATTCATAGACACTTAAATTACATGTTTCAGGAGGAAGTTAGCTAAATAGTTAACCCAGCATGGCAAGGAATAAAAGGATTAGTGAAGGCAGAACAATGTTCCGTTTATAGCATGCATGACACAACCCTACTATTTAATGAAATTCAGTTTAAGATTAACCAACTGATTGCTATAAACAATGATCAGCAAAAGATCCAGTATCTGGGAAAGGTGTTTATCTGCTCCACATTTGGAGAATGTCATAAATACCATCAGGGATACATTACAAGCTCTAAAATTGAGAATGGTTCCAGATCTAATCAGAGGTGAGCAGTTACTAAATAGGTATTGCCATGAATGTTTTCAAAGGCTGAAAAGGGAGTGATCCACATGTTTGGATTTATGCCAGCATTTATCATTGGGACTAAGACTGATTGGATCTATGACATCTCACCACAACCAAAACAGTTGTCCTTTTTCAAAAAATTGTATGATGCAGTGATCATTATATGTCTCTTTCACTATCTCTTCATTGGTGTTTTACACTGACAAGGATGTGTACATGCAATTGACAGCTGTCCAGTCTATTGGATACCTAGAAGATATCATCTACAAGGCAGTGTGTCAGTGTGCTTCCGTTGGTGCTGTATCACACTCCAACTCAAATTTGGAAGGTTCCTGAGGTGGCCTGCTGCACTGAGAGAGACCCTCAGTAAATCTATAGGTGTGATGTGTTTGAGACAATACTGTTACGTGTAGGGAGCATTACAAAATGAACTTACATAGAGAGTTACAAAATGAAACATATCATGCCTGGTGAGGCTGACAAAATGGAGAACTCAAATCGAAAATTGTCCTGTGCTGGAAATGGTCAAGTTCTATGTTGTAACCAACCCAAAATAATACCACTGTGGTCCATTGGATGTTAAGTCACAGACCCAAATTTTTGTTTTACTTCAAGCCACCTACTTTAATGGAAGGTCAAACAATTTTCCCTATTCCCACCTTTGGAATTATTACTATCATCCTGTCTGACCCAGCTTATCAGGACTTAGCTATCCAAAGTACACTGGCATTCCTTCTCTATATTCTCCCACAAGGATTGTCATTAAAATCACTGCCGACTCATAAACAGACCTAGGTTATGCAAACTACCAGTGACAAGGCCAAACAAGCAATTACACAACTAATATGTGATTAATCTTAGTGAACTCCTGGGTGCAAGTTGGATCGTGGGGATGAATTATTGCACAAGGAATTGCAATAGGAATTATTTTTATATTTCTCAGTTGCATTCAATACAAAATTGACCAGTATAAACCAAAACCTGACTCGGTCAGATCATAATACTGTAGAATATGTATCTATGGTACCCATGATTATAAGATACCTGGATGTGGAGGAACATCATTATGATACACTTGCGCCCCCAACAGCTATTGAAGAGGGTGATGAAACTATCCGCACAAACTACTAACCATCCATATCTATACTTGTGTGTGATGGGGTTCATTTTACAAACAACTCCATCAAAGGGGAATCTGTAGCTTCTAAGGCTAGCCTGCTTGCCTGTGTATATATTTTCTTTTCCTGATAGATTTAAGGTTTATGACTATAGTAGGGCTACAGATTCATATCCGAATATTAAGAGGTTGTAATGCCAGAAGCCTGCAGGCCACATCCTGCATGAAGAGATGATGCAGTTGACATACCATGGTGAAAGAGAAGGAATGAGAAGTTGCAGATGTAGCTCTGACCTGATCACCCTGGATAGACAAGGTTGTGAAAAAGATGGAGGGGGCTTTCTAGCTGATGCCACAAATAAATTGCAAAACACACTGCACACATTAATAGAAATAATTACAGGGAAGATAAATGAACTGTCTGGAAGAAAGATGTGCATCATGGTATGCATGAACCTGCTAGCCTACAGAATAACCATACCCTAAAAATTTAGATGTGAGGAAGCTTAGAGAGAGGACCCATGTTAGTTAGGATATAAAAGGGATAAACGGAGTTACTTGGGTGTGATCACTAGCTGCTCCTTCTTTGAGCTCCTTCAGTGGTTTGTTTTGTCTCTATTAGTATTGTTTTAAGATTATTGGGAGCCAAAGCCTTAACCTCTTGTGCCTAGCTTTAGCATTGCCAGGCTCCTTACTCATTGACTCAAGGGCTGAGTCACCAGACATTTCTCTCAACCAGATCAACAAAGAAGAGTGTGAGTACATCAATCCAAAACATACAGGTATATACCATGTATGTCTTAAAATAAGAGTGTAATTATTATTCATTTGCTTTAAATATATATGTTACCATTTTATGCCATCTTCTAATAAAAGTTATAAAGTTACATACATTCAGTTATCAGTGTGAAAATTCCCATCACACACCCTGAGGGTCCCCATAAAAAACATTTTGTAGCCTGATTCCTGGACAAGAACCTCAGTGACTTCTGATCAGATCCATTGGCAAGCTCATAACCCCATCCAAATTACTGAACATCTAGAAATCAAACAACACCCTAAAAAATGCAGGTGTCTTTGAAGTGTACTACAATGTCTTCCCCCATGGGGGAAAGATACTCAATGCAAATTATAGTGTGTGTGCTGAACATGTAACATGGTTGCCATTAATTGCAAGTCATGTAAAGTAACTCCAAACATTAAGCTATTTTTGTCCTTAATGAGAATAAGTAGGAGTACCAGGTTCTTACAACTGGCAGTCACTGCAGAGTATAAGTCTTTCAAGGGTTTATAATACATGCAAGTTTATAGTGACTCGTTCAAGGATGACCGCAGCATTTGAACAGTTGTGCTAATAGCAGTCACATAATTTCAATATAAAGAAATGCAATGCCACAATTTAATGTAATATATTTTGTCCTGTTTTAGGTTGGTACAGAGGAGTTTCCATTAAGAAACCCAATGTAAAGGTAAGTGTAAATACAGTTGTTATTTTTAAAAATTATTTGAGAATGAAAGCTCTCCCTTTTTCTATATCAGCCCTGTAAACCATATCCTCCCTTACTATGAAGACTTCACTTCCCTTTACAGTGCTTTTGGCATGTTCAGATTGTACTGAAATCTCTTCTGAATTGAAATACATTGCTTCTTAGTCATCACTTAATGAGAAATTCTTTTCTTCTGCATCCTTCTACATCTATTTTGACCCCCCCCCCACCATTAAATACCTGAAAGACCTGCACAATTCTTAATTTAGGATTTTAAAAAAAAAGTACAAATGTAAATAATTCATTTTATCCAAATATAAAGAAGAAATTTTTAGCAATAATGTCTATTGGGTGGAAATATTTTTAATGTTTTATATTTCATATTGTCTAATCAGAGAAATTTTGCACTAAGAGGGCTCTTTATGCTGGCTATGAATTCTGTGTGCATTTGTATGTGGTTAAATATACAAAGGCACAAGCTATTCTCAGCATTCAAATAGTTTTAGTTTAAATACAGTTATTCTGAATGTGACTTGTAAAAACATATAAACACTAGTGTTGTTTTTTAAAATATAGAATACATGTTGTTCAATTAATTATATTTTTCTTATGTTAACCCCCAAAATTGCTTAGCATTTTATTCATTTTTATGCATTTATTTTGTCTCCTACATGAATCTTGTGTTCACAATTCTGACACAAGAGCCATTTAAACCTACCACAGTTTCCAAGGTAACCAACACTGTGCCTCAGAAACAGTGCGTAAAGAGGGAATAAATCAGATGAAATAAATCCAAGAAACATTTTCACTTTTCCAGTGTTTCAGTATGGTTAAAGTGTGTGTGTTTACAATGTGATTCCCTGGTGAAGTCACTCTGGTTGGGAAAACCTACGGAGTAATCTGCTTCAGGTTTCAAAGGAAAGAGATTTTTCCTCCTCTTTATTTTTTTTTTCCCCTTGAAAATCCTCAATTTTAGTACTTCACTGAATTTTTTAGGATAAACTTCTTGAAATAGTTTGCTTAGCTCATGTATATATTGCCTATTTGCTAGCTTTTGACCTGTGTGTGGATAGGTTATATATTGTCTCTGAGCAACTGTGTATTTTGAATATTGGAATCTTTGCTTGGGATACTGTGATAAATAGGGAAAAGAAACCTATTTTTTTTCCTTTTTTTGTTTTTTGTTTTTTTTGTGTCACTATTTAACATTGAGTGCATGCAGTTATTGTAGGAGGAGCTGGTAGCTAAAGATGCAGTACTTTCCGTTACGAGATCCTGTTTTCAGTTACATATAACTCTTGTGAAACACAAGCTTTTCAGAGTCAAATTTTCCATGTCAGTTGTTCCACTGGTTAACCCATTTCCTGCAACAAAGTTGGAGGAGGGGGAATACATTATTTTGCTTTGGGGAAAAAAACCCCCAAACCCTAGCACTTCCATGCTTCACAGCAGGGCTTAAAATTTGGCAAAGGAGTCACTCCGATGTCAGAGATGTCTCTTTTCTAAGGAAATCTGCCCAAATTTGGCGAAGTTTTATGCTCCTAGACAATTAGTTTGCACATATTACTAGGGTTTGAAAACAGGTGGTAGCACTTTTTCCCAAAGATTCAGTCTGCACAAAATAAGCTACACAACTACAGAGCTCCTGCTTGCTGATGAGATTGTGTTTGTGCCATCCTGACAAAGCCTGCTCAGCTGCTCTGTCATAAGGCTGCTGGAGTGATGCAGGACTTTACCTGCAGTTGCTCCTCCAGACAGCAGAGAGACACTGTGGTATCAGGCACCAGAAGTAAGAGAACTTCTGCTCAATGATTCTACTGATGATGTGGCAATATGAAAGAGAATGAGAAAGCAAGTGAACATGAAAGCAGAGGCTGGGGACCAGAGGGGAGATAGGGAAGTCGGGATGCAAAGGAGCAGATGCAAAGAGAGAGAGGAACAGAGTAGAGAAGAAGAGAATGTTGGTGCAGGAAGATGAGCAGACTGACATGAGATGCAAGCCTGATTGGACAAAGTAAACGGAATGGAAAGTGCCTGCTTAATGAACAGCTATATGATTGTTTTCTCTGTGTTGTTTGTTGTGTGGCCCTATGCCTTATTTACTACACATTGCTGAATTTCTTCTCTGAACACAGAATTATTAATTTCTACATTGATTTTTTTCATCAGTGTGAATGAATATATTTTTACAACACCTATGTGAGATGAGGATTATTATCACCAATTTGCAGATGGGGAATTGAGCCACTGAGAGAGATTAAGGTTGAAAGTATCCACTAATTGTGGATGACCAATGAGACACCTAAACCTGATTTTTCAGAGTATTTAGCACTTTATTTTGCTTCAGCACAGCTCCCAATTGATTTCAGTTGCAGTAGTGATCATTCAGCCTTTTTACAGGTCAGATTCCAGGGTCCCAAGTTAGGCACTTAGAAAATGTGAAATACTTAGTCCTGGTCTATATCGCAGCGCGATTTCAGCAGCAGTCAAAAGGAGATGCACAAAGTACTTAAAATACCTTGGGTATGTCTCTCCTATTGCCTACCGCCTACTTACCTCTATATTTTTCAGTAGCCTGAGTCAGAAGGAAACCCCTTCCCTCCAACTCAGTGCTTCTCCAGCAGAGTTTTGCTGGATCGGCTTCACAGACCCACTCAGTTGATCAGGGAGACCGATCTGATGGTGGTGAACTTGCTGCTGTTGGTAGATGTGGGCTGTCGGTAGGACTGGGACTGTTAAATACATCAGATCTTTTGCCACATGAGCTAACGGAGTAACTGATAGCATCCTTTGCTTGTCAGTTTCTGTGTGGACTTGCACTAGAGGAATCTTGGGACTGATTGCGAGTGGAAGTCTCAGATGTTTGCTGTCACACCTGGTGCTCACTTCTTTATTCTCATCTCTGGATGAGGCTGTGGTGGCAGACCCCTTGGGGCCTCTGGAAGATTTCAGGGGCTATCAAGACCACCTACGTAGATTGGCCCCCCACCTGGGTATGGAAATAGAAGAGGTCCCAAGTACCTTGGATATGTTTGTGTTGGCAGTGGCAGTGGCTTCTAGGGTGGGTCTGCCCATTTATTACAGAGTATTAGAAGGCCTTGTGGTAAACACTATCATCTCTACCTCCAACTTTGAAAGAGGCCGAAAAGAAATGTTGTTTGTCTGCTAAAGGTTTTGTATACCTTTTCATGGACCTTCTTCTGGGATCTCTTGTGGTGGCCACAGCCAACAAGAGGGATGGACAGGGGCAACCAAGTTCCACCCTGAAAAATAAGGAGGCAAAGCACTTGAAATAACTTGGCTGCTTGTTTTTTTTCTTCAGTTCCATTGCAGTTCTGAATAGCTAATCATATAGCTCCTCTGGGGTGATATAACTTTAGTATCTGTTACTTGCTGTTCAGATCTCCCAAGCGCCTCCCTCAGGACCATGCCCAGGATTTTGTATCATCCTGGATGAGAGTAAGGCAGTGGCTAGGGGACTCCTTCCAGATGTCCTTTGATGTGGCATACTCAGCCAGGTGGGCCATGGCATCTGCAGTTGCGATGCATACGTCATTGTGATTATAGTCCTCAGGACTGTTGCAGGAGGACCAAATCTGCCCCCAAGACCCCCCATTTGATGGCACTGGCTTCTTCATGGATCAGACAGATATAAAGCTGCAGAGTTTAAGACACTCAAGGCCCACATTAAGGTTATTAGACCCGTGCCCTGTAGTTGTAAACAACTTCAGTCTCCCCACAGCAGCCTTGTTTCCAAGGCCATGGATGTTCCTCCTTCTCCAGATGGGGCGAGAGAGACGGGATATAATCATTGAAGGCAGACGTTAACCATTGTGGCCTCACAGTAGAGATTTTCCCCCTACAATAGTTGCCGCAGACAGCAAATTTGAGGATACACCCAAGGGTGACACAGCAACCTCTTTCCAGTATCTAAATCTCAAACCATTCCTAAACTGCCTTCCTCCTTTTACCCATGTGTGCCATTGCATTTTGGATCATTGAGCCGTCAACATTATGGTACAGGGGTATATCCTTCAATTTTCCTCAACCCCTATGAACCACACTCTTCCCCCATCTCTCTTCGAGGCCCCCCCTCTCATGGGCATACCCTTTGGCAGGGGTGGTGGAGGAAGTTCCTGCAGTGTTTGAGAAAGAGGGTTTTATTCCTGATATTTTCACATTCCCTAGGCAAAGGGGTTGGCTCAGGCCTGTTCTGGACCTGTGACTTTTAAACAAGTGCTGCAAGAGACTGATGTTTCACATGGTCTCCTTTGATTCAATCATCCCTACATCGGATCTTGGAGACTAGTATTCCACCCTCAACCTGAGGGATGCCTGTTGCCATATTTTGATATTTCCCCAGCATAGGAGATTTCTCAAGTTCATTGTAGGACAAGGCTGCTACCAATTCACAACACTTCCCTTCAGCCTTTCATCGTCCCCAAGGGCGTTTAACCGATTGTGTGGCTCTCGTAGCTGCTCACTTGAGACATCAAGGGATCCGGATCTCCTACTACTTGGATGATGGGTTAGTCAGAAGCAAGTCCCATCCCCAGGTGTGGTTCACTCAGGCATTGGTCATCATCATGTGCTGGCATCGATGGCTATTGATAAATGAACAAAAATCAACACTCACCAGTACAACAGATAGAATTCATAGGAGCAGCCCTAGATTCCTAGTGTACATCTATACTAATTAGTTATTTCGAATTAAGGAGGCTTAATAAGTTACTCCCTAGCCATGGAGTTATTTTATTATATTGAATTAAGACTTCCCTTAGTTCTAAATAAGGAAGGGCTAATTCGATATAATAAAACCTCTTTTTTCTTTGAATTAAAGGTTAATTCAGCTTTATTAGGTTGAATTAACCCAGTGCTGGCCACCCTAAGTCGACTTTAGTTGACGTAGGGCTAGTGACAGGGCAGCTCTATCTGGCTCCTTTTTGCTGGGGAGCCATGCATGGCTCCTGCAGTTCCCTTCTCACCAGACCCGCGGTCCCAGCAAGAAGGGAGCCACTGGGGCTTCCCTGTCCAGGGAGCCCCGAGAAGTGGCTGCTGGGGCTTCCTGGATAGGGGAGTCCCTCAGCCAGCAGGGTACCTTCCCTGCTACCTGGCAGGGATCCCCCATGGGGCACTTTCCCAGCCAGCCAGGGGTTCCCCTATCTGGGAAGCGCCGGCGGCTCTCTTCCTTGGTGCTCCTGGGGCAGGTGAACCTCCAGGGCTCCTCTGTCTGGGGAGCACTGGGAATGACATCTGCCAGTGACTCCCAGGACAGGGGAGTCCTGTGGCAGAGAGCGTTGGTGGCTCTCTTCCCTGGGATCTCCAGAAGCTCCCCTGTTTGGGAGTGCCACTGGCCACTTCATGGGGCTCCTCTGTGGGGGGGTGGAGAGTCTCCATTGGCAGGGAAGCCCAGCAGCCGCTTCTCTGGGGTTCCCCTATCCAAGAATCCCTGGAGGCTCCCTTCTCCCTGGGACCTGCAACTTCCTTACTGCTGGGGAGCTGGGGCTTCCCTTGTCCCCAGGGGCTGTAGCTCCCCTAGGTCAGGAGCTGTGGCTCCCTTTGGAGCCATGGCTCTCCCAGTTTGAGTTAGAGAGTCTAATGTAGACTCTCTAACTCAAATTGTAAAATTCTGCTTTAATTCGAATTAGGAGTCTAGTGGAGATTCCCTAATTTGAATAACTTCAACTTAAAGTCGAATTTGTTAATTTGAATTAATTAATTCAAACTAACTTTTGTAGTGTAGACATAACCCTAGTGTGCAAAGCATTCTTGCTGGGCATAGTTGCGCTTCTTGGTCACATTAATCAGGGACATTTAGGAATCATCCCTGACTGCGACATAGGTGTGCCTCCAGTTGTTGGGGCATATGACGGCCTGAACATATGTGATTCAACATGCCTACTTACATCTCAGACCACTCGAGGCATGGCATGTTCATTCCTCAGAAAGGACAGTTTGCACAGGGTGACGATTGCCCCACTTGGATTCTGAGTTTCCTGAATTGGTGGTCTGGCCCTTGCTCCATAAGGGCCCTTGGACACTGCAAGGTGGGAGGCTCCTAGTGTGTGGGATCCAGCTGGTGCCATGAAGTTTACACAGCACTGAAATAGCTGAAGCCCCACTAGACTGAGTCAGCTGGTACAGGCCAGCCATGGATGTCTAATTGCTGAATAGACATACCTTGGGATGGTCAGGTGCATGCTGATTAAAGGAATTGGACCAGACAGGTTCCCCCACACCAGGGAGTTACAGAAGGTAGTGCATAATGTCATTTTGAGGCTTTCCTCAGACTCATCTGATGATCTGTTGAAGTCTTTGAGTCTCAGTACAAGTAATTCAGGAGCAAGACACTGCTTGCTACTACTTCCACTAGTAGTGCCATGGGGATCCTCACTGTCTTCAGCCTCAGAAGTGCCCCAAATGTAATGAAGTGGCTATATGTCATTCTGGGCAGATTGGTTGACTGCCCATAATGCCTTCTCCTTCAAAGGAACCCGAAAATCCCTCTCTCATTGCTTGAAGTTTCCTTCACTTCAGCAGTTGGATTCAAACATGTCCCAGTTCTTGTCCAAAAACATGATGAAGTTCAACGATGACCTGAAAGGAGCCATTGGCTAAAAGATTCAGAGAGAAATGGAAGATAGTAAGAATACTCTACAGGTTCAAAGTGACCTTCAGTTCAAACTCTGGTTCAGAATCCCCCATGTGTGAATAAGTGAGAAAGTTCCTGAAGGCATAGTGGCACTTATAAAGAAAGTAAAAGAAGAGGGACTTTTTTTAAATGCTTTTTCTCTTGTGTCTCCTAATTAGCAGTTGGAATCTGATGAGAGGCCTGTAAAAAAGTTATGAAGTCTACGTGCCGTCCTCTAGAATTTCAAAGAACGATATTAAAACTTGGATCAGCAAGAGTGATTTACTGTAAAAAAAAAAAAAAAACAAAAAAAAAAACAAACAAGAAAACAAACAAACCATATATTTGGAATGCTGTTTTCTAGTCTACTTTTCATTACTGCTGATGGAATTACACATTCAAGTAGTGTAAAATTCAGTATACATCGTTTTATTTGCCAGCATTTCCTTATCCAACCCCTAAACAAAACATACCTATTGTCTTACAGTACAGTCCTTTCAAAACTTTACACAATTGCAGTATTGACCTTTAGTAAGGTGTGTTACAAGTGACATTCTGAGGGTCTGTGGTGCCCAGGGGCCAACCCTAAATTTGCATCCCACCACCTCAGACCCCTCACCCCATGCAGGGCAGGAGATGTTCCAGCGCTGCCCCCTCCAGCTGCACCAGGGAGGGGGAACTATATTTGCGGGGCAGAGGTAGGAGGCTTGGGGGGTGCAGATGCAGACTTAGCTCCATTACTTCCCACTCTGCCCAGGGCCCACCTCTTCCCCCAGCCTGTGCTGGCTCTGATGGCCTGGCTGGCTTTTCACAGTGTGCAGGGGGGGCACTGATGGGTACCTCAGCACTTCCTGTGCCCCCTGACCTTGAGAAAGGCCAGGTTGGACAGTAGCCCTCTCCCCCTTGCATTTACCTTCTGCTCCAGGCTCACAGCTATGAGCCTCAATTGCCACAGGATGCCCCGTCCCCCAGGCATCCCCATCAGATGTGATGTAAAAATGATCCTATAGGGAGGGCATATGAGTCACCTCTGGCTTTAGGGAGAGCAGTTCTGTGGGACTCTGTGTGAGACTTGGGGGTGGGGGGGGAGGGCTGTGAGAGGGTCAGTTCTTTGGAACACTTGGTGCATTGGAGGAGTCAGGTGGACTCTGGCCCAACATTTATGTTGAGATAGTCACGTGCTGTCAGTGAGCGAGTGCTGTTCAGGCAGGTGAGCTTTGCAGGGTCAGTGGAGAGCATGGGGTGAGGTCTCTCAGGAGGATGTAATAGTAGACTTGGGGGTTTGAAGAAATGGAGACTGTGCTGCTCTGCTATTATCTTTCTTCCCTACTGGGAAGCAGTGGCCATTCCCATTGCATGCTGCAAGAAGTAGCATAGCTGTTAGGGATGGGGGAAGGTGGTTGCAGCCAGCCCCCAGCCCTGCCCCTCTTACTTGACTTCTTTAGGGCTAGAGGCAGCTTTTTCTGTCCTCCAGCAGGAGACTTGGGGCCAGCCCCCACCTTTGCAGGTTCCTTTTAGCCCTTAGACAGAGGGGGATGGTTGCAGCCCCCGCCTTGCCCCTCCTGACTTCTTCAGGGCTGTAGGTGCCTTTTCAGCCTCAGGGCCTTTCAGCAGTAATCCTGGGGGGACAGCTCCCTCCCACTCTCAGGCAGCCAGTTTTGGGAAGTCCAGATCAGCCGTTATCCGTTGTCTCTTGCCCTTCCCTTGCCTTCTCCTGCTTAGGATGATACTCACATTCAGCTCAGCTGTGAGAGACTGTCAGGCAGCACAGCAGCAGCCCAGCCCAGCAGAGCAGGGTGTGGTGAGGGCCCACCCGGCATCGCTGCCAGCAGCATGCCACTTGTGTGTTAATCATTGGTTTAGGAGCAACTACAAGGATCATCTAGTCCAGGGGTCTCAAACTCAAACCACTCTGAGGGCTGCATGAGGACTAGTACATTGGCCTGACGACCGCACCACTCAAACCTTTTCATACAGCAATATTGCAAATATTCGTAACAGTAGTGTTGTTGTGGGCCACAGGAAGCAGCTTTAGGGGCTGCATGCGGCCCATGGGCCGTGTGTTTGAGACCCCGATCTAGTCTAACCCCCTGCCAAGATGCAGGATTTGTTGAGTCTATACCATCCAAAATAGATGGCTATCCAATCTCCTCTTGAAAACCTACAGTGCACTTTACATTTCTTTGCTGAATTTACTCTGCTGTCTGTGGTCCCATTCCTCAATTTATGAAGACCGTTTTGAATTTCAGTTTTATTCTTCAAAGTATTGGTACATTTCGCTCCTCACTTCATTCCCCACAGGCTTTTGTGTGATTTACAGAGTTGGTCAGTATGCTCTCTCTATCTAGATCCAGGTCATTAATAGAGGTGTTAAACAGGCCCAGAACTCCACTTGAGAGTGTTTCCATATATGATAGTTTACCCATGTTCCAGATCAATAATTTTAAATATTTTAACTTACTAAATACCAATCTGGCCATGGAGAAGGCAACTGAATCATATACTGTTTTAGTAATTTTATGTAGTAATTTCTAAATACTTTTAATACTTTAAATGGGTTATAAAAACTCCACCAGCCTGTAAGTTTTTATCATCTTCATTTAAGTAAGTACTTAGAATGGCTTTGCATCCCAGATGATGATAATCTGTAGCTTTATTGTTTCTAAGTGTTGTAAAACATTTTATATTTGCCTATGCTGATGTGAAATTAAACTGCTTAAAGGAATCGTTTTTAGAAGGCAAAACAGTGTCAGGTAACAACCCCATTTACCCTGAAGAATAAAAAGTCCTTGCAGGAGTGCCCAGATGAGAAATACCTGGAATGTTAAGCAAAGACGTTTTGCTTAGGTCAGTGTAGTCTACTAGCCTGTCTCCCCAGCCCAAGGGGTTTTGACAGCATGTTCAGAATCTAGTTCAGTCCTTCAATCCCAGGGCTTTGGCTTTATTTCTTCCACATGAAAGCTGATGATAAATTTCACAGCAGTCACCACTTCCCCCTAACTGAGGATCTTCTGCAGGTGACTGCAAGTTTCTGCACTACATGCCAGTGGTCTGAGTTATCCACAAATTGTCGTCTTTGCCTCTCTGAGCCAGGAGCTTCTTTCCAGAGCCTCACTGTTGTTGAAAGTTCTTTCCAATTCTACATGAAGTTTGCCAGGGGAGTCTCCCTGCTCCAGGGCCTACATAGGATCCAACCCAGTCCCTGGAGCTTTCTCCAGTGACTTCTGTAGGAGCCTTCCAGTTCTCTGCAACTCTTTCCAACTGGGGCACTTGCTGATCAGAAAATCATTTGATACCTCCCTGCTTTAATCTTAGGTGGGTTGGTAGCTAATAAATCACAGACGAGATCAGTCCTGACAGAAGGATTGTTTCCAAAACATTGCTTAATTTCTTGTTTGATAATGATGGCTAATATTCTCACAAATACCTTATCGCCTTTCTAGATGGTGTTAATATGTAATAATAATTTTTAAAAAAAGTAAAATGAGTGTGAAAGTCTCTTCAAAGCTTAATAAAACTTTTTTGAACTCTCTAGTGAAGTTCCTGGGTGACTGCACCTTTAGTCATGGTGGATACTTAGAATCCACAAAGAAATACAGTTAATTATGTAAATATTTTAAGGCATGTCATTAAATGAAAAGTATCACTTAATATGTTTACCAGTAGTTGACATGAACTTTTTCTAGGCAGTTATAATTGCTGATTTCTTGATAATGTCATTTGTAGTTTAATAGGAATCTGTGTGACCATTAGCTGTAACTACAAATAGATTTTGTCTTTGTGTGTTGTCTGTGGAAAACATCAAATAGTCTGCATCGTTGTGGCACTTAATGATAAATCAATCAGATGTTCTGGCCTGTTTGTCCTTTTTCTTAAAGATCATGAATATATTATTTGATCAATTTTCTATCAGCTAGTCATTTCAGATGTGGTAGTCATATATTTTTTTTTTATCAAGTACAGTTTTAAGTTTTCCTGAATTCTTAGTCAGTCGTAGGTGAGTTTGGTGTTCATTGAGTGCTTAGGTGATTGATAGTTATGTGAGAAGGCATAATCTCTTTACAAATATTCAGTAATAATTGTTCTGCCAAGAAGATTTAATAAAGGACACTATACATCCCTTACATTGAAAAGATATCTACTACTGTACAATAAATACCTCATTTGGAATTCCTTGACTTACCACTTTTATGATGCTGGGACAAAATTCTGTGGAATTACATTTTCTGACTCTGATATTTTTATATGAAATAACATGGGAATAACCTTCCTCAAGGTCACTTTGTGAATCTTATGTCCATTCTTCTGAAAGTGAGATCTAGAATCTCTCTTTGATTTTGATCCCTGAAGTGGCACTGGTTTCTGGCATTGCTGGCTTTCTGCAACAGAGAAGACTGAATCAGTGTAGGTTATTTTTTTGTCAATGTTCTTTTGAAACAGGGTCTTTCTGAAATTAAATTATTGATTCTTTTAGAGCCATTTAAAAAGTCACTCAAATATTAAAAGCAGGAGATTGGAATATACTGTTATTTTTGCCTCTTAAAATGGCAGCTGCTGTAGCATAATTTTACATTTTATTGATGGCAGCATAGAGGGAAGGAAGTGGGGTAAGAAAGATTTTTCTCTGGATTCATTGATGTCTGAATTACACCAAGGGCACAGTTTTCTGCCAGCAAGGAATGTGAGAAGTTGATTCAGGTTAGCAGTGTGCAGGTTCAGGAGAATGTCCCAGAAAGACTCACACTTGTACCAGGAGAGGGTACATCAGGCTGGTGGTTGTATCATGATTTTCTCCTTGAATCTGATTTGCATATCATGTTCAGGATATTGAGACAGAGAAGTCACAAGGGATGGTATCAGCATCTGTGCATGCAAAGTGTGTTAATAGGGAAACACCTTGTGTGATTTCAGCTGACTAGGAGGACCTCCTATAATGTGATTTGTTGGGGGTGAACTGGACTTGAAAATACACATTACAGTGAATATCCTAATAATGTACAATTAGAGCACAATGTGACATGTAGGAAAATGTTACCACATAGTAATCCAGCTGAAAAATAACAGTATTTGCTGAAGTTTAGTGCTGGTAATGGTAAGCACTACTGATCCTTGTTGGGGTATGTAGCCATACAAGCCATGAATCTGATTGAGGGGAGTGTCAGAATTAGATAGTTATAGTGCAAGAAACAAAAAGGAGAGTGCTGTGGACAACAGGTGCAATTTAAAAGTATATATGGATGTGTTTTCAAAGGTAATGGATATCTCAGAGGAAAGCTGAGAATGGAAGTAGATCTTGAAGTGCACAAATCTGTGGTAAGTGCACTGACCACAAAAGAAAATTCCAGTAACACTATTTAATCCAGTAGACAAATATTTTGAAAGTCTGCAGAGCAGAGATACTGTAGCACCTGTAGAAGCTGCATATCCTGGGTAAGCAGCATGGTATGTTAGAGGCCATTAAGCAAGTCTGTGTAGACCAAAAGCCATGGAATTGGATAATTTCATGGCGAGTAGGTGTATCAGTGGCTATTACCCAAGATGATGAATGATGCAACTCGTGTTTGGGGCAACCATAAGTTTTTGATCCAGGCAGTGAAATGCAGGGGTGAATCACTTGATAACTCCCCTTGAAGCTCTGGTATGGGTCACTGTCAGAGATAGGATGCTAGGCAAGATGAACTGTGGTTTGATGCAGTTTGGCAGTTATGTTCTTAACTGGCATTTAAAAATGACACTGGTCACAGCTCAAACTTGATGACCATGCAAAAACTAGCCAAAGCCAGGATTTTTATGGGATTTGTGTGAAGAATGGGTTTTGGTGCACAAACCAGAGAGTCCAGCTTGCTGACAATATTTGCAACAATATTTTGATTGCTTCAGATGGCTGTGTGTACTGTTGAAAGCCAGGTGCAAGAGGTGTTCCAGAGAAGACTCACCCAAGCACTGAAAGGCCTGCCTGGGTGAAAATCATGGCAAATACCCTTGTTGTAGGTGAAGGGAGCAATGATACAGAAGCTGAACAAGATCGTGACATAAAACTACAAGCATTTCTATGGCGATGCAGAGATATGAACATGAAAGTCAATCCAGAAAAAAATGCAGCTTCGAAAGCTTATGATATCTTGTATGTCATCTTATATGTTGGTCAGGGCTTACAATACAGGGAATACAAGCAGTTCTCAACCAGATCAAGGCAGTGGATCTGGAAAGGTTATAATACTGGATAAGAATGATACATTTTCTGTTCAGGTTTTGCCTGCACCTATTGCAGTAGGGCAATCCCAGCATCCAATCACAAGGCAGAATATTGATGCATCTGGGCAGGCAGTGGTGTCAAACAGTTGACATGCTGAAATATATGATAACAGATGCTACTGTCCTAAATTATTACCAGCTGGTTGAGTTATTGATGCTGTGGTATGATGCAACAGAGGGAGGATTGAGTACACCTCTTTTGCAGAAGGACCTAGTCAGAGAATGCCTAGGTACAATCCAGACAGACACACCTGTGGTATTTGGAGTGGAGCAATTCCATCAGCACACCTATGACCATTAAATATTAGTGCAGTCAGACCACACAGCACTAGAGGCAGTGCTGGTAAAAACCCATTTTAATACTCTAGAAAGACTGCAGTACATGTTGAAAGGCCTCCATTGCTACCCTCCTTTGCTACCTGATGTTGTCTGGTTTGAGTACAGATTTTAGCGTGTGTGTGTGTGTGTGTGTGTGTGTGTGTGTGTGTGTGTGTGTGTG
>ML681978.1:3118738-3163662 GCA_007922195.1 Podocnemis expansa
TGTGTGTGTGTGTGTGTGTGTGTGTGTGTGTGTGTGTGTGTGTGTGTCCAGCATCAGCATGTTGGGGGAGGGAGATCCGGGCATTAAATCTATTAATATGTTGTGCTATTTCCCAATTTCATCAGTGAAGATAATGGAGTTCAAAGACACTATGGAAAAGGGCATCCAGCTGTAGGCATCAAGAGTGATAGTTGCAGGGTGGCCAAAAGACAATAGGTAATTAGGAATAGAACCATGTTTTGAAATTCAAGATGAGCTGAGTGTGCAGGATGAACTTTGAGGGCAGAGAGCTATTTTCCTGCTTCATTAGGTAAGGATGTCAGACAGAAAATACATGTCTCACATAGGCATTGACACTGTCTTAGATGGGCTTAAGTGTGAGTTTACTTAGTGGGAATGACTATGCAATTTTACTTCTTGATAGAATGGTGTGACAGTTGCTGGTTGTGTGGTTGCAGCCAGCAGAAAGAGTCTTTTACCTCAAGCTGACCACAGGAAATGGTGGGAGCAGACTTCATTACCTTCAGGAAGTGTCGTACTTGGTTACAATGGAATACTGTTCTAACTTTCGGAAAGTTGATGCTATGTTTGAAAGAAGCAGCAAGTCATTGATTGGCAAACAGAAGGCCCGCCTTATGAGATGATGTTTCAGAAAATGTATTCACCAACAGTGAACCTGTTTGCCTTAGAAGAATTCAAGGAATTTCCACATAAATTGGAGTTTGACCGTCAGATCTCCTTGGCACATTCACAGAGTAATGGTGAAATGAAATCAACTGTGGAAAGAGTTGTGAGGCTGTTACACAAGATTGGTTCTTCTGGTTCAGACCTCATGTTTGCATTTTTGGCACACAGAAATATCTCATGACAGGGGTGCCAAAATGGTCCAGCATAGGCAGCTATGGGACAAAGGACCAAAACCCTGCTACCAATGAGGGGAGACCTGTTGCATCCAGAAGAATCAGGGCGCCACCAAGAAGAGATGGCCAATAAACAGGCCAAAAAGACATTAGTGTAAGATAGGTCAGCCCAGGTACCTACCAGTTCTGGGGACAAGTAGTCTTCTGAGGATCCAGCGTTTACAGAAGTATCCAGAAAGAGTGGACTGAAGGCCTCAGCTGTGTGCAGTGGCAGCCAAGTCATGCAAGGTGATTGCACAAGAGGGAGAGGAGGCATTTACAAGTCAGAAAACACTACCTCAAAGAGCACTTATAGAGATATGGAGATCAGCTCAGAACAGTGATGGAGAATTATCAGGAGGCTAATCCCTCAGGAAGGGAGGAGACTCCATACAGAGAGTTTGTTAGGCTCTGAGACAGCTGTCAGGGAGAGACAGAGAGACACTGCTGATGTGATCATGCATTGAGGACACCAAGCTATGTGTGAATGTGTAACTCGCTGAATCTGTGATGCAGATGAGACTTTTACTTGGCTTCCAACCTCTGGAGAAAGGGATATGGGGAGGAAATCTGGGCATCAATTATTTGTTTTTAACATTTATATTAAAATGTTTGTAAAATAGTTAAGATTATTACGATTAGTGAACTGGAGTCAGAAAGTGTGCATTCTCTGATGGGACACCAGGGCAATGAAGGAACATGTAGAGTGAGGCAGGAAGCAGTGTGGACACATTGACAGAGCAATTCACAGGATTTAATAAAGTTCAACCTGTTCAACTTGTTTCAGCCTCACTTATTGCTAATCAAACCTCACTGCTCCAGAAGGTTTCTAAAAAAAAGTTCCCTACGTTATTTCAAATTTGTAACATTTCTGTTCAGTAATTGGGCAGTCTGATTCCCAGATGTTTCCTAGGGCTGCATTTGCTTTCCGCGAGATTGTTTCATTAGCTCTGCTTCTCCTTCTGAAGTTTTAGTAGTGGCTGGTGCCTTACAGGCTTCAGAGAGAGAGAGAGAGAGAGAGAGAGCTAGTTCAAGAAAAGCCAGAAGCAAAAGGAAATATCTACATCTTCAGCTTCACCCCCTTATCAGCTGTCTTCTTAGGAAGCTTGGCCAGATTGGACAGAATGTTGTCCTCTTGTCACCCAGATCTGAGTGAGTTTGCCTTGCCCCCAGCCTTCTGCTTGAGGAGGAAGAAAAGCAGGATTAGAGAGGCTGGATCTGTTAGAAAAGATGGAGGCATTATTTCAGCAACCTGTTTGAGTATCTTGGTGTAGCAGGGTGCAGCAGCCAGGCTGGGCTAGCTCCTGCTTAATTAGGGAAAAGGGGAGCCAGCTGGGCAGGCTGGCTAATGAGTTGGAGAGAGGGCCAGCTGTGGGAGTTAGGAGGTGAATAAAAGCTCCCAGGAAGAAGCTAGGGAAGGCTAGGCTAGAAAGGGAGCCAGGAGAAACAGCCAGCCAAGGGTAAGCTGCAGACATCTGGGGTTCAGCTTGGCTGAGCTGGTGGAGCGCCTGGGGCTTTGTAGCCCATGAAGCTGTGTAGAGTTGGCGGTGGGTTGTTTAACACAATAAAAGGAGTACTGGTGAAACTAAAGCTGGGAGTCTGTGAGTGCCCAGTGAGGACCAAGGAATGGTGAAGCAGAGAAGATGGTGCGAGTCTTCTACGCTTGGCTCCCCTCCCCCACTTAGATAGGGTGACCAGTAGGGTTAAAAGAACTTGCTCCCTGAGAAGCAGTTCCCCCCAGCATAAGCATCCTGAGAGGACGTAATGCCAGAAAGGTGTTGGGCAAGATCATATTCAAGTCTATGGAGCTTGTATCAGCATCTACACTCCTGAATACAGAGTACAGCTGTAGTCTTCTCCTTCAGGTAGCAAATGGAGGGCATTGCTCAGAGCAAGTATGATGTTAGTGGGAAAGTGTGTGGTAAGGGGTCTTTATCCTTCACTCCCTCGTACTACTGTCACCTCCATAACAAATCTACCAGAGGTTGCCCCATTAAAATCCACGCTATGATCTGCTGGATAAATACAAATTTGTGTGTCCCATTGGGTTCCCATGCAGCAGAGAGAATTAGAGCTTGTTAGGAGTCTATCCTTGAACCTTGGGCCAGTCTTTTGAGAGATACAGGAGGGGTTCATGTGGAAAAGGAGAAACAGTTAAGTTTAGCATCTTTGAGGAGAATGTGATCACTACTCTTTTGAAGTATTTTTTTTGAGTATTTTATTTTGTCTGAGCCGAGATTTACTCCATCTTCTGGATCAGGATTGTAGGGACAGACTACCAAAAAGGAAGTAAATAAAATCAATGTTGTTTCTTTTGCCTATCTTCTTGGAGTGCAACATGGTGGATAGTCCTCAGCACCTTGTTCTCTTCTTACCTTCATGAAGTGGTGCATGATTGATCAGTTCACAAAAGCCCAGGCCATAGATGTGCTGATTCCTTTGAGCTTGCGCACACATCTGTCAACATACACGTGCAAGGGAACTCTTCATCTTAGGGAAGAAAGGCCAACTGCCCTGTAGAGGAACTCCCAGTAAGCGGGGGCCGCAAACTTAGTGAGGAGTGGAGCTTTGTTCTACACAGCTGTGGGCCCAAAGGCAAGTACCCAAGAGCCCCAAGAATAGTGTACATTATTCTTATATAGTGACATATTACAAAGCATAATCTATTGCTGTGTAGCCAATTAGGTTCTGGGTTCATCCTTTTTGCACCAAAATTTCCCCAATTACAACCCCTATCTTTTGTCCCACCTTATCCCACATACCCTCCAATCATAATTCATCGGTGCCACAGACTTTGGCCTAGCCCTTGAGCTGGCCCAAATGGGTTTTCTTCCATCTGGGGTAGAGTGACCTTTTAGAATTCTGCAAGCAAATCTAAACACCTTCTCTGTCTCCAAATTTCAGTACACTGTCCTTGAATCACAGACACAGGCTCAGCGAAACTCTCTCTACAGCGTACCTTATCAGTTAGTTGCTTATACTGGCCCTCTTCCAGTTGTGCTAGCGGAACAGAGGAATGCAGCTCCCCCCCCCCCCCGGCCTATTGAGCTATCCATCTGTGTCTCAATGCTGTTAGGCCTCAGCATACTGTTAAGCCTCAGCCCCAGAATTCCTCCACAGCCCTAAAGTTACGCAGTCAGGTGATATAATATTTATTAAAAAAATAGGCACTAGAAATTTCAAGAAAATGTTTAAAGGATAAAGTCGCACAGACAGAATATGGAATAGTATGAAATTTATGCTTAGGAGGGCTGCCACTGCTATAGAGAAGCTGTATATCCTTATATCCCTCCTTGTGCTACTTTGGGCCAATTTATAAAGAGATTTCCTAAGACTCCTAAAAGACTAAGAAAGTATTGGACAGTCGTCATAAACTCTTATAGCCAGATGTCCAAACTGTTGGCCTATTGCACCCATTTCTTATTGTGGGTCACCATGTCATAATGTCCAGGTTATTTTTCCCAGCTGCATCTTCTATCACAGCACAATTTCCACTTCCTCTGAATGGCAGCTGGCCATGGAGTGATGAGAGGTACTGCAGCTGAGATGTAGAAAGACAGTCAGACAGAAAAGGGATCTTTTTGTCCCACTCTCCCCAGCCTCCTCTTCATGAGAGCAGAAAATTCCTTAGTTTACACAAGTCTGAATTCAGCCTCGTGTCAAAGGTAAAAATAAAGGAGGCTGGAGTCTAGGGATTCAACATTTCTAATTCAGATCTTTTTTTTTTTTTTTTAAACCAGAAAGTGTGAGCTTCTCACTTTACAGGTCATAGATGGCTGCCAAGTTCAGAGAAGCATCATTTCAGCCCCCTTTTTTGGCATGAAAAGGCTCAGATGGCATTAGACCAAAACAGCATATATTTGGGCTGCCACCTGATGCCCTGCTTTTCTATCCATACTTTCCCAGGGAATGATATGGATGGCATTTATTGAAAATATTGTCCCCCCCAAGCCTAAAATTCCCATGATCCGAAGGCTGGTCTATGAACAACATAGTGAGAAGCATAAAATTTGTTTCTCATTGGTGTATGTGGCTTTCATCCTTGAGATCCAACGATCAGGAAAATCACTTCCTATTTGTCTTAGTGATAGAAAAGGACAAAGCTCTGTAGAAAGCTGAGGCTATTCAGTGTCATCCCAAAAGTTGATTTACAGTCCTGGCTCCTGTCGTTATAGAAAGGAATACAGGGCATATGGCAAGTATGAAAGTGTCTGAAGTGCAAATGATAACTTAGACGTTGAGATGAGCTCAGGTACCCTTAGTTGCATTGGATCTACCTGCAAGATTTTTGACAAACTCTGGCTTTAGAACTCTGATTGGTGCCAGATGCTGTCAGTTTGGGAGAAAATGGGTACCTATAGTTTTGACCATAATCAAAGTACAAATGCAATAATAACCATTCACACTGTAAATTAAAAAGTCGATTCTTCTTTTAAACAACACAGTCTGGTCTTTAGGAGCAATGACAGTATCCGGGGAAGAACAATTTTATCTCTTGCATTAAGACGTGGTAGATGCTAGATCATCATCATTTACATAAATTCACCACAATTTTACATAGCAGCCATCTAGTCCTTAGCAAATTCCATTTTTGGTAGAATACTTCTCTACATATTAGTGCCAAGTGTAAGATGGAGGATATATAGTATACCTCCTGTTGGCTGTTTATGTTTAAAGGATGATCCTGCTTGTCATCTTGGAGGCACACTGCTGCACAAATCCCATTGTAATGGATCTCTGGATCTTATTACTCAAAGAATGAAAATTTCAGGTAAGAATAGATGTATTTTTCTAATTTTTGGTGACTTGTGATTTTAAATTGTAAGAGCCACTAGCAAAAAGACTTTTGACTGAGTCTCCAAAAAGTTTTTGGAGGGCAATGTAGTAAGTTGCTCTTCCACAGTTGGACCTTTTGGAATAGATTATCAGTATGTATTCATAGTCTTAGGATTTACCTGCATACATTCAGACTAACCCTGAAACTGTCTAAAAGCTGATCATTACCAGGTTATGATTCTCTTGTTCAACATCATGGTTATGTAAGGCAAGCTGATGTAAAGAGGCAGGGCCTCCACATAGTTTGAATTTTTTTTCTGCTTCCTCAGAGGTTAATATGAACTCCAAAGAAGTTAGGGGAGAAGGGAGGAAGTCTAGATCTGTTGCCAGTTTACATGAATACCAATCACAAGTGTGTGTGTTTTTTTTTTTTAAATTTTGGTTTTGAGTATTGTCTGTATAGATTTCTGCCCATGGAAGATGTGCAAGCTGCCATCAACCTTTAAGGAGGTATACATGTGAGAAATATTTAAATGAATTATGATTGTAGAGTTGCTATATTTTGGACTTCTTTACACCAGTTATCTATTTTTCTTTGTGCTGCTAGCACTGGTAAACATCTGGCACATTGACTCTTTTTTTAAATTGCTGCCTCCTCACTACAATAATTGTTAACTTTGTCTGTCTGTTACTGTGTTATCAAAAATTTAACACCCAATTAATTGCAGTCATGTCTACAAGTCTCTCACTTCTTCAGATAACTCCTCCAGGTCAAGTTTGAGGCTGATAAGTGGGGGTCATAGTTTGGCATAGACAAGAACTTGCACTGTAGTTCCAGATGCATTTTCTCTGTTGTTAAATAAGAATGCCAAAGGTAAATTTTCAGAGTGGAAGCTCACCTGTTGTTTTTGTGGGTGTGTTTTGTACCCACAGAAATGAATTATATTCACAGATCTGTGTACTTAGGCCTCTATTTGAGTCCTGTCCAACAAAAATGTGGCTACAATTTGAAAAAATGTGGCTGTCTTTCTAAAAGCTACCATACCATCACTTTTTACTAGCACTAAATTCATTTAAAATATGGGGAAGGAGTAAAGGCTTTTCTTTCCCAGGCACTGTACTCAAAATCAGAGCTGTGAAAGAATAAAATATGGTAGGCTGTGGCCAGGAAGGACTACCACCACAGCCAAAGTCTTTTCAAGCCCTTCCTTCTGGTTACAGTTTATACTTCCTCCCAAGTTTAACACAAATTCCACCTGTAAACCTAGCATCTTCCCTCAATCTGGGACCTTCTGTGGGGCCCAAAGGTTTTTTCTCTTGCATCTGCAGCCCTACATTCCAACTGAGGCACTTCCTGCCTTTTTAGCTGATCAGTCACAGGTGAGGGAAGGCCCGACTTCCCTTAAAGAGCCGGTCACCTGTGACAAATACTAGTGGCAATAAATATACAAGTAATTTGCTCTGCGAATATACCAAATAAAGAAGTTAACATGATTACTTTTAAAACTTCTTAAAATTACCTGAAGTAGTACTCAAAGGAAGTGTCTCTGGAATGTCGATCCAGTCACATGAAGCATATTTTATATACAGACAATTACTGATAGATCTTCAAAAAATCCATTGTTTCCCATCGCCCCCCCCCCCTTTCCTAATGATTTGCAATAGCAAACTGGCACACAAAGTATTACATCAGAAAGAAAGATCGCATAAGTCATCAGGGCTCCAAACCAGCAAAAACTTAAGCATGTACATATCTTCATTTGTATGAAATTTCATTGACATAAATGAAATACCTCAGTTAGTAATATTACATATGTATTGATTAAGGATTTTTCAAGAACAAGGCTGTTGTGCTTTAGATGAGATGCCAAATTGATCTGCTACATCCAGGAGAGCCCCTGCAGATGATGTAAAGTTGATTTATTATTATCATAAATCTGTTATCTTGACAATGGCATTCTGCACCATCTGTAATCTAGTGATCAATTAGAGAAGCACAAGGTGTAGTGTAGAGTGACAAGATCAGAGGACAAAAAAACAGGGTTATAAATTTTCGGGGTTGGTGTGGCACAGAAAACAATTTCATTCTGAAGTTTAAGCCCATAATTTAAGAGCCCAAGAAATCATGATAGATGTAAATATTACTCCTTAAAACTATTTTTTCTCTACAGGATTATGCTTTGAATTAACTGAACAGAAATAATTAAAACTCCTTGTAAAGACCCAGGGGGAAAAGTGGAAGGTGTTATTGGAGATCAGTGTTCCATTTCAACTGTAGAATTAAGGACTTCTAGAAGTTGTGTTTAGAACTGTAGAGCTTTCTCACCGTAAGGAAGTTTTGTTTGAAAAATGATAAGTTATCTAATTTACTTATCTGTCAAATCAGCCTACTGTCCTGTTCTGAGATAGGATGAAGCCATCTGATGTGACTTTAATTTGAATGTTGATTTTTGACAGTATAGCTTGTTTCATGACGTAAATGACAGGTGTTTTGTAATTATAAAGCTGGCAGTTATCACATTTGCTAATTGGTTAGAATGAAAATTGTTTAAAACTAATTGTATTGTTCTGACAGGTAAAATTATTATTGTCTCTTTTAGGGGATCTTTCCTGCTAACTATGTTCACTTGAAAAAGGCAATCGTCAGTAACAGAGGGTGAGTATTTTTCATGATTATTAAAAAGTTCTCATTTGTGTAAATGAAGAGTGAATCTGAGAAATGGTCCACTTGGAATTTTGAAAAGACATCAAAAACTTTTTTCCTAAATGTATTAAATTTACTTTTTTGGTGTTTGTAATATTCTTTGAAGCTTGATAAACAAATGTCATTTTTGGGGGGTTCTGTCCTCCCATTTATTAAATGCCACAGCTGTGTATTTGGTGTTGGAATAGTGGACAGTTCTGTCTGTTTACTGTTCTGATTTTGCACTGGAAAAGTAACATAACCAGTTATTTTAAAAGCAATATGTACACTTTTAAAAAGCCATTCACAATTTCTACTCACTGTTCTTTAACATAAATGGGCATACTATTTTATCTAGTATAATAGACTAAGAGAGCAGATATGCAGCCAGCAACCCCTGCTTTGGTATTATCAGACTGTCAGTGACTTCTAATGATTCCTAGTTTTCTAATTTAAAAATTGCACTAGCAGTATAATTTTCAAAAGCCTCAAGAACCTTAGGCCCTTTTCTTCAAAAGGGACTTAAGCAGACACTTCTGAAAATTTTGCTCAAAGTATGCATAAAAGCATGTTGAGGCTGAAGTCTAGGTATTGTCACCTAAAACCAATGTGTAATGTTAACCTGCAATAACTTGGGCACATTTTTAAAAAATTGAAGCCTATGGCTATATCTACACTAGACGGCTCAGTTAAGCTGGCTTAATAAAGTCTACTTTGTCTGCTTAAAGTAGACCTTGTTAAGCCAGCTTAGAGAGTTCATACTCAGAATGCCAGGAGACTGCCCACGTTCACACTGGGAGAGGAGTGGTGTGTGGCAACATGGAGCCTGAGCAGGTCGGGGACCCTGATGTGCCCCAGCAATATGCCAGTGCGGCACTCCCCCCCCCCCCCCATGCATGGGCCAGACTCCTCCAACTCTGGACTAGGCAGCACAGGGCAACAGTCAGCGCAGGGGCAGGCCGTAGCAGGCTGACCCCCTCACCCTCCCTGGGTACGGGAAACTAGCAGTAACTGGTGGCACCAGATCGTTCTTGCCACCTGGGATGATGAACAGTGGCTGCAGATGAAGAACACCTGCCTCAGGCTGGTCAGCAAGCTCACCCTGATTCTGCAGTACTGTGGCACCTGGCTCTGCCCTGCCCTGCCCTGCCCTGCCCATGGACAAGTGAGTGGCTGTTGGCCTCTGAAAGATGGCAACCCCAGAGTCCTTCCACTCCAGTGACCACCTGTTCAGGACTGGCAAGGCTGCTGTGAGGGCCATCCTGAGGCCGAGCCTTCCAAGCACAGTCACCATCCCCACCCGCCTATTCCTGCTCCCACCCATCTCCCCTCTGTCCCCAATGCAATAAAATGATGGACTGCACACAGAATGATAGTGTGGATGTGTTTTAGTTATGGGGGGATCTGGGATGGAGGTGAGGGGTTTGGGTGGGGCAGGTGCCTAGTGACCTTGGGCCAGAGGGTCCTGGGCTTGCAGCTGGCCACCCCCAGTCCTGGGGGTGTGGTGATGGGGCTGCTTCTGGGGTCCCAGGCAGACGGGGGGGAGGGGGGATCTTTGGCCTGGTGCTCCAGGGCACAGGTCTGATGCTCCAGGGTCTGGGTTTGGTGCTTCACCAGATTGATCAGGTGGTCCATCTGGGCCTGCTCTGCCCTTTGGTGGGTGTCCTCCTTCACCTCTGCTGCTCCTGCCAGGCTCGGAGATCTGCCCTGGCATGCTCCACAAGCTGGAAGTGGTCCTTGAGCTTCTCTGTCTTGGAGCGACGCCCCCTCCTTCTCCGGGTTGGGGCTTGGCACCACCTGCGGGTGGCCAGTGTCATGGGCATGGGGTCTGTAAGAGAGAAGCAAAGAATAAGAGTTCCTCCCATTAGTAACTGTGGAGTGCAGGCTGACAGCAGCTGCTGTCCCATGCCCACTCCCTTGTTTCCCACTCCCCTTGTCCTTTGGACAAGGACCAGTGGTATATGCCACCATTCTCTGCTGCACAGGACAGGTGTAGTGCTCAGGGTGGTGAGCTGCAGGCAGCCCTGCCCTAGGGGTCTCTCCTGACGCTACATGCCTGTGGTGTCAGGTGCATGCTGTCTGGTCTCCACTCTCCCACCTATAGTGCCCCCACCCCATGTCCTGCCAGGCCCCCACCCCCCTCAGTTACCCTGCCACATGGTCTCCTGCCCTTGTGACCCTGTGGGAGGGCCTCTGCCCCCCACCCTTGTGGGGCCCTGTCCCCCACAGTCCCTGTCCCATCTGCCTGCCCCACCATGCCAGCAGGGCGGGAGCACTCACTGGCAGCTGCAGCAGGGGTCTGATGCAATGTCCCCTCACATGGGTCTTCCTTGGTGGGGGGAGCCCTCCCCTTGCATCCCCAGAGTTGGTATTGGGGAAGGGAACACCTCTGGGTTGGCACTGCCCAGGGCTGCCGCAGTGCCCTGTTCCGGGGTGTTGGCGTCCCCCTGGATGAGCACCATGTCCTTGACCACTGAGCCCTCCTCCTGGTCATCGTCGTGGGAGGGGGGCTCAGCAGAGTTGAGGGTGTGGGCTGGCTGGGTGTCTGCCTCCCGGCCCACGAAGCTGTGCAGCTCGGTGTAGTAGAGGCACGTGATAGTGGCTGCCCCTGAGCTCCGCATGGCTTCCTGGGCCCTGCGGCAGCTGTTACAGAGGTCCTTGATCTTCACCCTCACCTGTTGGGTGTTGTGAGTGTGGCCTTTCTTCACCAGGGTGTCAGAGGTGGCCCTATACCCCTCCTGGTTCCTCTGGCAGCCCTGGAGCTGGGAGTGTATGGACTCATCCCCCTATACAGCAGGAGAACTAGGATCTAGGGAGCCCGTTTCCTGGCCTGCTTGGCTCTGCCCTTCGCCATGCGTGCAACACAGCTGGAGTCCTGGCTAGCCCTGGCTGTGGAGCAAGATGGGCAGGGCTTTATCCTGCCCTGGAATTGGCCATGGCAGGCACTTCCTGGTTGCTAGGAAGGTTTCAGATGGTCAGGAGGCCAATTGTCAACTTAAGCCTAATGCGAGACTACGTTGGCTTTAGTCAGCTTAATAAAGTCGACTTAAAAATTAAGTCAGCTTTGAAAGTGAGAGTTAAGGCGACTTAAGCAAATGCTAAAAGTAGCCTGGGCTTTGCTTAAGTCTACTTAAGGGGGCTTTAGTTGACTTAAGCCCCTAGTGTAGATATAGCCAATATGAGTGAGATCTTTAAATATCTTTGAGGATTTGGGCCTTAGAATTAGATGTGCTGTGGAAAATTTGTCCACGGTGATTTGAGATGCTTCCAGATTTTCAGTGACCAATGTGAGGCACTCCGAAGGACTCTGATTTCAAATGGGACATGCTCAGCACTTTCTGAAAAGTGATTCATATTGAGTATTATAGTCCTCTGTTTTTAATTGCTTGTAACTTTCTGAAGCCTTCACTTTTTGAATTTCTTTTCTATATATGGTTTTTGTTTGGTTTTGGTGTTTTTAGTTTGAGGAAGAGGAAAATAAGAAAACTACAGGTAGCCCATTTAAAAAATTCTCTCTATTTTTTTAATTAGTTATAAACATTAAGGCTCATATTCAGTTTATAATTTTTTAAATGTTCAGAGATAAGTTAAGGTCATGCATTTCTGAGTTAGAAGTTTTTCTATTTCAAATTGTAAGTCTTAACTTGTAGGCATTTTATTCTCTTTTTAATTTCCAAAGGGATAGCCGTGTTAGTCTAGTCCAGTAAAAAAACAACAAGGAGTTGTGTGGCACTTTAAGACTAACAGATTTATTTTTTGCATGAGCTTTCGTGGGAGAAGATCCCACTTCCATCTTCGAAGCATCTGAGGAAGTGGGATCTTCTCCCACGAAAGCTCATGCAAAAAATAAATGTTAGTCTTAAAGTGCCACACAACTGCTTGTTGTTTTGTTCTCTGTAGAACAGTTATATAGATTACTAAACTTGTTAATTGCATTATAAATTGCAGTGGTGTTTTCAGCAGAGATTATTTAGCAGGAACAAATCTTTATCAGAATACGTCAGAAACAAGATAACTAGACTCGTGCACTGCAAAGAAGACACAATACTGGACAAAAACTTTGCCGCCTTCTTGTAGAGGTGTGGCTTCTTTCACACATTGTTTTCCTTTCTCTAGTCTAGCCTTTCCTTTAATCAAGTATGAGAGAATGAACGGTGGGTTACTCACCAGTAACCGTCTTCCTTCGAGATGGGCTGCTTGGATCCATTCAGTAATAGGTGTCTCCATGCCGGAGTGCCGGATTGGCCGGAAAAAACTTGTCCTAGCCTGTCAGAAGAGGGGAGGTGGCCACTGCTCCTTGCACCACCCGCGGCTATATATATGGCCGCCTCCCCGACCCCTGCTCAGTTCCTTAGAGTTGCCAACCCCAGAAGCGGGCATGGAGGGGAGGGACCTGAATGGATCCGAGCAGCCTATCTCGAAGGAGGACGGTTACTGGTGAGTAACCCACCGTTCTTCTTCGAGCGCTGCTTGGGTGCATTCAGTAATAAGTGACTACTAGCTATGCTGATGGATGGCGGGTGGAGTTGGTTCTTCCGCCTTCAGCACAGCAACAAGCCCCATAAGGTAGAGGCCCAGCAACAAAATCCTCGCTGGAGTCGAGGCGAGCAGGCCTTGATAGGCCCAGAAGAATCCAGAGCTGAGGGCCAACCCAGGAGGGGGGTAGGACTGAACCCACCGAAGCATAACACTTAAGCAGGTCGGAACAAGGTCACCCTAACTGGAGCAAAGAACACAGCCTAAACATAACGGGTTGTGTTAGGTGTTCCGCATAGGTGGACATGTGGAGTATGACCGGCAGACTATAGTGTCTGGTCATAGATCTTGGCACGTGGACCAATGTTCCCTCTAAGGTTTGACGGCTTGTGTGCAAAATTTTCAACCCGTGTGCAAAACTTTTTCTGAATAAAATTTTTGTGCAACTTCACATGATGGAAATTATTGAAAAATATAGAACAATGAAAATTAATGTTATTTAAATTGTTTTTATTAATAATTTGAATGTATTCTATGCTTATTTAACATTTTGTCTCATCAGTTCTTCAATCCTGTTTGTCTGCCTTTGTCGGCTTTCCAAAATGTATAAACACATAAAAAAGTTAAAATTAAAGCAATTAACTTTCCTCTCATTTTTCATTTTGCACAGCAGCCCATTTTACAATTTTAAAAAAATGGTCCTAAATTGTTCCTAGCCAGTTCAAATGTGACCCTTTACTTGTTTTACTTAATTGGTCACTATTACTAATCTTGATCACAGTATACTTTATTCCTTCATTTTATTAGTGTTTGCTATATATTTTTTCCCCAGTTTAACCCTTCCCTAAGGAGAGCAACAGGCCAAAAGGTAAAAAAAAAACCAACCCAGGGCTTGACCCTGTGATTACAAATCTGTTATTCTACCAACTGAGCTACAGGCATTCCATATATAAAAATTTCTAGGCATAAAGGATAACTGTGTACTCCACTGCCCCTTGATCCCATCCCCCCCAAACTGCTCTTTATTCCATGTGTGCATCTGTGCAGCAAACTCTTAACATCAGGATCGTAGGTTCCAGCACTGTGCCCCCCTAGTCTACTTATCAGAAGTAAAAGGCTGGACAATCACCTGTTTTTAGAATGCCTGAGGGAGGAAGGACATGAAGGTAAAAAGGAGCCCTTGGATAGCTAGCAACTCCCCCCCCCACCAGCCAATCCTCAGTGGGGCTTCAGGCCTGTCCCCCTGCCCATCTTCAGCTGCTCTCCCACCCTGCCCCCTCCGCCAGTTGATCCTTGGCCATGGTTAAGGCCTGTCCCCCCCACCCCTTATCCAATCCTCAACCACTTTGCCAGACTAGGGTTACCGGATACCAAAGCATAGAAAGGACGACAGGGGAGTACAAAAAGGAGGATGTTGGAGGACACATATGCATCTGGGACTCCACCTGGGCCCCCTTCATCCACCCAGCCAATGCTCCCCCCCAAATGCTTGCCCCATTGATCACCCAACTCCAGGGAAATCTGTCTAGCCCCTAGTTACAGCATGAGATTAATTGCAAGAACAGAGGCTCAAGAATATCAAATGAATGGCTTAAGTATTTTTCCTCTTCACATTAAAGTAACTGTAAAGCCAACCACTTTAAGGAGTCACAAAACTAAGTATTGAATGTTTATATCAAGGTGCAAGGAGAATCACACTGCAGAACTCCTATCCAGACTGATGTTTTTAAACTGTCAGTTGCAAATGGAAGCACACCTCTGATAAATTTAATGTAGTAATTATGGACAAGATTAAAATCAGTTTTAACACACTAAGTTCCTTCACAGAATTCACTCATTGTTTGACACACAGAGGGATGGGCCCTTGACTACATGAAGTCTAACAGAATTTGAGGTGTTGGCTTCTAAAGGAAAAGTAATCTCTGTCAGCAGTATTCTTCCCATGACTTGAAATTAGGGGTGTGGTGCAGGGGGATGTTTGGGGGGGGGTATAGGAGGTGCTCACTCATTTGCTCTAATACTGTTACTAGCCAACAACTGGGGGGTACAGGCGGAGTGTACAGAAATCCCTGTCTAGCCTCAGTTTTGAGCCTCACTGTGCAGTATTTTTAAAAAATCACAGACAAGCTCTTTAGATTTTATACACTCAGGAAAGGAGAAATGAGAAAAAATGAGATCTGCTGGTTTTTATGTACAGACCTACCTGAAACATAACCTTTTACCTAAAATGCAAATGTCTGGAAACATCATATCCTACTCTGTCTGCCATAAACCACAGATGGATATATATCTATTTTATGACCATTGACATTTTGTTTGCTTTTATGTGAAATACACATCAAATGCGGCGGGGGGGGGGGTATGAAGTAGAAGTTTGTGACTATCAAATGCTCCACCCAAGAGGACAGCACCTATTCTTGAATGCAATGATCAGTTTTTTTCCTAAATATAACAAAATAAAAATAACCATAGAGTATATAGGCAAAAGCAAGCTGCTTGTTTTCTATGATTTGATAAACTAACAAAGGGACAAATATTGCAATCCTTACTCCATCAAATTTCCCACTGACTTCATTTAAAGCATAGGATCAGGCCCAGCCCAGCAGCTACTTTAGAATGGATAATACTTTCATATCTGTGTATCTTAGTAAAATTTAAGGACACATCTAAAGTGGACTAATCTCTTCTTGGAAAGGAGAAACAAACTGAAAAAAAATCACACTGGGAAAAGGAAAATCTTACAGATTCAAAGCTCCTCACAACCAAAAGTGAACTTTGTTGGCCCTCTAAACAAAAGATTTGTTGTCAAAAGCCAAAGTTCATTAGCAGGAATAAAGATCTGGCTTAGCCTAGCCCTTAGAGAAAGAAACCTCCCCAGAAACTAAGCAAAGCAGGAAGCAAAGGAGTCACAGGTTTCTCTCTGGGCACTTCAGAGATCCATCAAGGTGAAGAAAAGCCCCAACCCCACCAAAAAATAAGATCAAACCTCCCCCAAAATCAAGTGCAGGGAAAGGGGAGAGGACCTGAACTGGAACCTGGAAAGAAGCCCGGGGTGAGGAGCCAAAGCAACAAAGCGAAACCACGGGTAGCACTGCAGCTGGAATGCCTGGAGCAGGGAGGAGGGCAGGGCAAAGAGGAGCAGTCTTAAAGCGATACACCACTCCTCCGTTTCTTGGCTGAGCCTCAGCAGCTCTGTCGGGCTGTCCCAGCCAGTCCTGCCCCTCCCCGTGCGCGGGGACTGGAAACCCCTGCGCGGGGAGGGGTTTCTTATGTGCGTGGCCGCGCAGCCGCGCACCTTAGAGGGAACAGTGACGTGGACTCGAAGGAGAACGCTGAATGCTAACAAGTGAGTCTAGCTGTATTGGCTGTATCACACATGAGAACGAAGAAAGGGTAGATCACCTGAAGGCCTAGCTGGAGCCAAGTGGCTATGGACTGATCTGGCGACTACTGGGTACGTGGGAAGTAGAAAGGGGATGACCATACCCCTTATCTAGGTTGCGACCAAGCATAGGCATCTGGTAAAACGAGTGAGAATGAGGATACAAGGTTGTAAGATGGGCTCGATAACGACTGAGAAGACCACAGGACACTAAACAGCAGCATACGGAGTCAAGCTGAGCAGGACAGAGGCCTCCAGTATGCGAGCTATGAACCTGGGTAATACAGGAGCGCATGTTTTCAGCCAAACAGGCAACAGAACCGGGTTCTCGCAGGAGAGAGGTTCCGGTGAGATCACCAACAGCAAGGTGGCCTGAGGCAGTGGTGATGAGTTGGTCCTTCTAGGGCCCGCAGGAGCAGAAGAATGCACAGGAAAAACCCCACTGGGCCTATAAGCTTGCTGGGTTTGCATCGTGGGAGCTCTCACTAGAGCGTAAGGGGAGGAAGAAGGGGGCAGGGGGAAGAATGCCTGCTACCAATTGGACACCCTATCGATGATTGAAAGATTCGAAGTGCCATGTAAGGTCGTGATCTCAGTACCTACAGTACTTCCCGGAGGGATAATGCTACCACTCTGTCATGCCAGGGTTGCCAAGGAGAAACTCTTCGATACATGGATATTTGAAGAAACCCAACAACAAGGGAGGTCCTTCCCATAAGTTAGGAACTGAAACCGTTACAGGGTGGCAGCTGCCGCATCTCAAGGATACTCCAGAATCAGAGAACTGAACAAAGTTTTCTCCCCGGCGAGAAGCCAGAGGGTGAATAAAAGGGGAGTACAACCCCAAATTGTTGGATGTTTTAGGGAAATAAGCTCTCTGTCTATCATGCCAGTGGGCGGGCAGTGGGTGCGAACGGGTCCTCAAAAATTGAAAGGGAACCACAGTGCTACCAGGCGCCATCAACGCACATGGGAATAACCTGTGGTAGCACTAAAGGTCTACAATCGACGTAGTGAGACGGTCCCAAGAAAAAAAATGGCGGGGGGGGGGGCTGGAGGCAGGGGAGGGGGATCAAGATTCTCAGGCCGGTACTGGTGACGGCGAAGTGGTGCCAGTCCCCGTTGGTGTGGAAGATGGGGGGCTGTGGAGTGAGGGCGAACGTCCCGGGTGGATGCAGGCCTTCGAGATGAAGGCTGGTTTTCCCCTTCTGGTTGGAAGTGGGGCACGAGGAGTTGGGAGAAGTAGCAGGGCTCGTGCTGCCTCCACCGCTTCCAGGGTGGACGGGACGAGGAGTGACTCTTCTTGAGTTGAAGGCAAGTCCTCACTGAGGAAGGGAGGGCTTCCTGGGCGGGAGGATGCCTGCTCCTGCAGCACCAGGCTCTGCGGTGCCAGGGGTGGAATCAGCCGATGCTGGGGTGTGCTCGGCAGTGGCGAGGCTGGACTGTACTGTGCTGTCGGCGCTGGAGATGACATGGCGTGGTGCCAAGGTGAGCCCGGCACCGTTGGTGCCAGGCTAACTGACAGCGACCTTGAGTGATGCCGAGGTGCCGATGCGCTGGGTAGCCCTCTGGTGCTGGAGTCGGCACCGAGGTGGTGCAGCAGCAGTGGCTACCAGTGGTACGGTGCCGCATAGGCTCCAGTGCCGACCTGGGTCTCAGTGCTGGGCGTGCACCCAAAGCCTCGGGAGAAGGGTGCCAAGCCTCCTCCGAGGCTAGGGCATGGCATTGCTGTTCCCTCTCCTTGATTGTTCTGGGTTTGAAGGAGAGACGAATGGAACAAGCCGAGATCATGTGGTCTTTGCCCAGGCACCTAAGGCACTTTCCGTGGGGGTCGTCCCAGGGAAGGCCTTGCCGCACTCGGCACAGAGTTTAAACCCTGGCATTGTTGACACAATGTTCCGGTCTGGTAGTGGGAACTCTGGTGGTGGAGTTAAATCCATGAAGAGATGCTCCCAGCTGGACAGTGAGTTGAAGTCTAAGGGACAGGCTGCTTGCAGTTTGTAAGCAGTTGACATTCCAATTCTGACGCACAAGGTGGAAGAAATGAAACTGAGGAGAGGTCGGGGAGGTGGCCATATATATAAGCTGCGGGTGGCGCGAGGGGTGGTGGCTGCCTCCCCTCTTCTGACGGGCTAGGACAAGTTTTTTCCGACCAATCTGGCGCTCTGGCACGGAGACACCTATTACTGAATGCATCCAAGTAGCGCTCGAAGAATGTTGAGTTAACTGCTTGGATACTAGGGATCAGCTAATTGCCCTGTGTTGTTTCACAGATGTGTAAGGGGAGAGTTCCACTGCTTCAGGAGTGTAAGTGGCTGTGGTGTAATGGGTGCAGTTAGTTCCCAGGTAACTTTTCATAGGTCTGTATATCTTCCAGACTTAGCAGAATATGATACTATCACATAAAATGTTCTGCATGCTCACACATCTCCTCCTTGCATTGCACATGTGTGGGTTACTGAATTCTGTGGCACTGAGCTCCATAATCATCAGAACTGTTCCCAACCATCCAGGGAGATATTGTGGGAGACTTCCTGTTGACTTTCCATCTCCCTGTTGATTTCTGTTTAAATAGGGCTTCTGTTGTTTTGATTCCATTATGCTTAATTTACATTGGAGGCAGATAGATCCCACCTCTCTGGGAGCAAACCAGCATGATGTCAGGAAATATTCATAATTTCCCAGTTAGTGTTAATACTTACAGTTCACCATGATGTGACTCAACAGTGTGTCAGAGGCTTTCATAAAAGACTTTACTTGATGCGCTTTTTTATTGTATAGAGTCAGTTGATTGAATTGCTTATCATTTGAGGTTCAGGTCTCCTGTCCCTATAGACCGGTAAGTTTTTAAAATATTTTCTCAGATAAAATTGCTCTCTTGTACTGGGTATAGATGACATGCTATCTTCTCTCCTGCTTAATAGCTCGATTTATTTGTGCTTGTGAAGCACTCACTTTATTAATATGAGAATGCAACAAAAATGCCCATTAGTAAATTAATAATTTTGTGTTTGGTGCAGGGTTTGGATAGTTTCTGTTAAGTGAGGCCTTGGTCCATACAATGAATATAGAGGATTAAAAATGCCCATTCACTGATGAAGGTGTGAGTTCTATGGAGAAAATAGTGTATGATAGTGTAATTAAAGAAGATATAGTAATGCATACTTACAAGAGGGAAGAATTTAAGATTGCATGGGTAGCCTTAATACTAGTGTTTCCTAACCTTTTGAAAGCTTGACATTGCTCTTCTAATGTTGTTTTAATGTTCTTTTTGGAGGCATATACTCTAACCCCAGGCTTTTTCTGAGGAAAGAGGCCAGTTTTTTATAATCCTTAATTGTTAGTGCTTTAATATTTATTTTCAAATTATTAATTTAGTTTTTAATCTTAAAAGGCATCCAGTTGAGTATCTCTAGTTTTTATATAACGTAACATGGATTTTCTTTAAAAAAAAAAAAAAAAAGCCTTTCTGATTTTTTTTTTAATGTCCTGTTTCTGCTAAACAACTGTTAACAGATATCTTTGAGGGAATTCTGATGATACCTAAAGGCAAATTCAATAGATCATAATATATGTTTTCTGAATAAAAGTTCTGTTTATTTAATCTGTAGTGAAGACCATTTCTCTTTGTTCATAGTTTTATTTTTGCTTATTTGTTTCAATGCCCAGATTGGAAGTGTATTTCATTAGAGATAATCTGGCATTCAAGGATGGGAAGGCTAAAGAGAGCCTCAAGACAACCTGCATTGGAATTTAAACATGAATTACTCATGTTTGTTCAAGTGTGCATACATGAAAACCTATCTATTTAGAGTCTGACCTTGTCCATTGAAGAAATTGAATTTACAGGTTAAAAAAAGTTGTTCACAATGTTATAAAGTAGACCAATAAAGACATTTATTAAACTGTACAGCAGGATATTTGACCAATTTAAAATTTAGACTCAGCACAATATGACATTTCATTGAAGATGTAGGCATAGCATAGGCAAGAATGTAAGCTTACAGGAATTCGAGCCATGATGCTTAAATGGTTTAACTGTAATCCTGTTAGGCAGTCTCTTTAAATTCAACCACATACTTGAAGGGCGGAGTTAATCCAGCAGAGCGTTCTTTCATGTCAGTGATTAAAGCAGCTTTCAAACTGTTCTCTGAAAAGAATCTTTAAGAAATATTTTCGTTAAATTTAGTGACATTATTTTTTTTTTTTTACCTGTTGTCTCATGTTAAAAAAAAAAAAAAAAAAAAAATCTGGTTTATTCCCCCTCTCACTTGAAGATTCCTTGACTGTATACCGGGTTATTTTTCAACCCTTGGATGTAATTCAGTGACATTTTATAAAGAGCCCACAAGAAAGTGTAGAGGATTTTGAGCTTTTCTGATTCCCAATTCTTAAGCTGTTGTCAACAGGTAAATCTTTACCATCTCCATTTGCTGTATGTTATCAGTGCTAACTATGAGATGATCTTTGGCTTACGGTTTAAAATCTTAGCTCCACAGAAAACATATAACTAACCTATATGTTTTATAGGCTGATAAAGAAACTTCTGTGACAGGGGTTCTAAAGTCACAGTAAAATAAATGAACTATAGTATGAACTTCTTGAACATATTAAAAATGGAACTATTTATTGCAAGACTCACTGGTCACTGTTTTTTCCCTCAGATATCACCAAGCAAACTTTGTAATCAATGAATTCATACATAAGGCAGTGGAGAGTTATGCATGTTGCTATTTAGTTCTGGCCCAGTTAACTCTGGTACAGAGAAATGAGTGTTTCTGTCTTTGGTCTATTAAACACACATTGTCCAATTAGGATACAAGAATTTATGTTCCCAGCTCATCTGCTTCTAGGCTCCCCCATTATTTCTTGACTCAGACCAAAGAAATGCTAGTAAAATGCATCTTGGATCCTCTACTGCCTTATCCTTTAGCAGTGGTTTTCAGATCATGGATTTGGGACCTGGTACTAGGTCATAGCACCCATTGCTTTTGCTACTGAAAGACTGGAATGCATTGTTCAAAGATGTAATTTTAAGGTTGTGGGCATAAATTAATTTTTTTCAACTGCGTCTTGAGGAAGAAAGTTTGTAAACCACAATTCTATAGGATATAAAAACTTGTAAAAGGCAAGCAAGCTGTGAACTACAAGCATTGTGCTGGATGACTCTCTACTCCTTAGTTCGCCATTGTGGGTCCCTTGTACAGAAGTTCCCAGGTATAGAGATCTCGTTTCTTTGTCTTCTCTATGGGGGAAAAGCAAATCAGGAAGCTACTGTGTTATTTCCCCATGCAGAACAGACACTTTTCTTCTGGTTGTGGCACAACACGAGGAAAATGGAGAGTTCCTGTGAGATGCCAATGGATTAGTGGAGAGAGGTCATGATGACTGTGTGCTCTTTTCACATTGAATTGCATGATCACTTCCAGAGTTCAGTACTTCACAGGAGAGACACTGAATCTAGGAACACTGTATTAAGCCAGTCTTGCACAGCTTCTCTCCTCTCTGATTACAGAGATCTTTAGTATTTTTCACATATAAGAAGCTTGCTAAGAAGGCCTATCCTCAGCATGATCTGTTTCTAGCCTTTTCCTCCTTCATATTTGTGGTGTGATTATTTTCTCTGTTCCAGGTAGCAGAAAGCCCTGTGTCTGTCCAGTGACGATGACCCCTCAGAGAATAGGGTGGTGTGCTGCGCTGTCATGCTGTGTCATTAAGATGATCGAATTAACTTATGCCTCCTTGATGCTTCAACCTTCCCTCCAAACACAGTCATACAATTTACAGGTTGCTTCCTGATTTTCACATCTGGCTAGCCCTCTTTAAAGAGGATTCAGTGATGTCTTCCCCTTCAGTACTTTGTGTTCCTCTAGAAAAAGGCATTCCATCTGGTGGCACCAACCTGCATATCTAATTTGATGTATCTTCCATACGTCAAGAACACCATGCATAAGTAATTTTAGGTTGTTATTAACAAAAATCATCTGTTAGCCAGAGCAGTGGTTCTCAACCACTGTGTTGGGACACATTACTGTGTTGTGACACAGTTGTGTGTTGCAGAGAGCTGGGGAGATGATTTGATTTGACTGGTGAGGGGCAGTGGGGGGAGGTTGACTGGTGTGTCCTGTAGGGTTGTAATATGCCACCGAGTATGTCACAACCTACAAAAGGATGAGGAGAACCACTGAACTAGAATATTATCATAGTCCTTGCTGGGTGTGGCTGACACCGCTGTTTGATTCATCACTATGGGAGGATGCCTTCCCCACATGACCACTATTTCCTGCTGCTTGGATTCCCAAGACAGGTCCAAAACATGGTTGAGGTCATGCACACCATCACAGGCAAAGAAAATCTGGTCCTTTTGAGGCCCCTTGCTGGAAGCCCCATGGTTCTGTTATACCAAGGGTATCAAAGTCATTTAGCCTTGTAGGCCTGTCACCAGCTCAGTTTGGCAGGCCACAAAATTAGATAAGAAAAAATAAACCTCACAGCAGCTACTTGTACGTGTGGTCTGTAGTCTCTTCACTTTTGGTTTGAAAAAAAAACCAAACAACCAATTACTCTAATGAAGTTATTTATCTTTCATTTTATGTGATCAAGTATAGCTCAACAGATTTACAAGGGGAAAATCTTGGGCTGGTACAACTAGTGTGGGTTGCAGTAGAGCAGATCGCACCTTGCAAATGGCTCGCAGGCCACATGTTTGAGATATCGGTCTTACACACTGCACCAGGAAAGGAGCAGTGAAGTTGGGTCCTCCAGGGCTGCCTAGAGAGGCTGCACAGAAGCAGCTAATCTGACCCTGACATGGTCAGATAAAAGATGCTGCTGGGCATGCGTAGGTAAGATTCTGGTGATGGCCAGAGGGCCAAGGAAAAATGCTCCGCATTAGCTAAGCCTGAGGGTGAGAGGAGCTGAGATTTCTAGCACTAAGTTAACAATGAAGAGGCCCAGAGAGTATTAGCAGTAACCAATTAAAGGAAAAACAATGAAAATCCTATGGTATCTTAAAGAGTAACAGATTTCCTCAGGCATAAACTTCCATGGGCTCCAGCCCACTTTGTCAGATGCATGAAATTGAAACTACAGTTGAGAGGTTTATAGACACATGCCAGGGTGGAGGTGGGCAAGTGTTAACAAGGTCACTTCAGAGGGCAGGTGTAGCTTATACAACCTGGGAATCCTGGAAACCCCATCATCTCAGGGATTGGCACTCTAACAGCAGGACTGCCTGCCTGTGTGGACTCTCTCCTCAGGCCATGCGCCACCAGCACTCCTAGTTACCTCAGTGACACCACTGACTTCCTGAAAAAGCTACAATCCATCGGTGATCTCCGAGAAAACACCATCCTAGCCACTATTAATGTAGAAGCCCTGTACACCAACATTCCATTGGGAACAGTTTCCTGGATGATGACATGGCATTCCTCGTAACTGGACTTTGTCCTGAACCACAACTACTTCAGATTTCAGGACGATCTATACCTTCAAGTCAGGGGCACAGCTATGGGTACCCGTATGGCCCCACAGTATGCCAACATCTTTATGGCTGACCTAGAACATTGCTTCCTCGAATCTCATCCACAATTTCCTCTCCTTTACCTACATTACACTGATGGCATTTTCATCCTCTGGACCCGCTGGAAAGAGTGCCTGGAAGAATTCCACTGGGACTTTAACAATTTCTGCCCCACCGTCACCTCGGCGTGGACCAGTCCATGCAAGAAGTCCACTTCTTGGACATTACTGTACACATAAAGGATGGATGCTTTAACACCACCCTATACCGAAAACCAGCTGACTGCAATGCATACCTACATGCCTCCAGCTTCCACCCGGGGCACATTACAAGATCCATTGTCTACAGCCAAGCCCTAAAATACCACGGGATGTGCTCTGATCCCTCAGATAGAGACAAACACCTACGAAATCTCTATCAAGCATTCCTGAAACTACAGTACCCACCTGGAGAACTGAAAAAACAGATTGACAGAGCCAGACAGGTACCCAGGAGCCACCTACTAGATGACAGACCTGACAAAGAAAACAGCAGACCACCACTGGCCATCACTTACAGCCCCCAGCTAAAATCTCTACAACACATCAAAGTTCTTAGTCAAATGATGTTCCCTGGTGCTCCACGCTAGTGTTTGTCACACCCTCACTTTGAGCCCAGAGATTCTGTCGCAGTAGTCGCTTGTGCTGCACGCAAGCTCCCTGCAGAGCCATTGGCTCTTGCATGCAGCCAGAAACTCCTGTCAGTTCTTTCCCAACTGCTGTCAGAGATGGAGATCACAGTTGCTCCTACTAGAGCCATAACTACGGCAGGGCCAACGGGGCTTTGCCTTGGGCGTGCTGGAGCAGCTCAATAGGGCCGCTCTATTAAATGGCGGGTTTCATGGCACCGGCTCCAAGCGCCACTAATGGCAAGGGGCACGTTCAAATTGGAACACGCACCGGCCGGCACCACAAAGCATTACAGCTCTGGCTTCTACTCCTGTTAGAGACAACTTAGTTGGTGATTAGTTAGGTATGATAACAGTAGTGATGGTAATAGTACCTTTAATATAGTTTGATTGATTTTAAAAAAGAAACAAAGAGAGGTGCAGAAAAGCCACGGCTCTTGATATGCCCAGCTAATTGCTTTTTAAGAAGTGCTCCCTGTGCAGGGAAGCTATGCCCATTTCAGACGGGCAAACTAACTGCCTGGGCAAATGGCATATAGCTCAGAAATGCTCACATTGTAAGACCTGAGGAGGAAGATGATCCCCATGGAGGAGTCTCTCAGACCTGCATTGGACCCTGGGCAGGAGCCTTCTCCAAACTCAGACGGGGTCATGCTCAGAAGAGAACTTCTCCCTTGTTGAGCACCCTCTTAAAAAGGGCAGCATAGGATAAGCCAGCAGCGAGACTTAAACCGCTTGTCGATACAGCAGCAGACTTGAAAGTTGCCATATTTCAATGAAAAATCTTCAAAGACAAACTTGCCAGCACCGGAGTCTTCTGATTTCTCTGATGACAAGCCGGACCCTGATTCTACACAGCGAAGCAGATCAAGGGCCCCATCATCTTCGTCGCTTGATGAGTGATTAATCGATATGTCCGCTGACCGCTAAGGGGATCCTCGCATCTAACAGGATCTTCTCCGCTTCATGGCGGCGAACCTGAAGCTCAAGCTAGGGGTGAACCAGGTGGAGGATGATTCCCTCTTTGATGCATGTCATTGAGCCCTGCCAGCTAAGGTTGGAATCCCCTTGCACACCGGGGTGTTCCATATTATCCAGGAATGCTGGCAAACGCCTTCCTCGATTCCACCAGTGTCTAAAGTAGCGGACAAGATATATTCTGTATCCCCAGAAGGTTTTCCCTTCCTGTTTCATCATCCGGCCCCAGGGTCCCTGGTGGTCAACGCAGTCAACCAAAGGGAGAGACAAGGCCAACCTAGCACCATGCCCAAGAACAAGGTGGCAAAGAGGCTCAACCTACTGAGCAGGAAAGTTTACTCCTCTGCCGCCCTCCAGCTGTGCATCTCAAATCATTCATTCTTGATGACGTGCTACATCTTCAGCCTGTGGGAAGCTCTACGAAATCTCCGGCCGATCATCCCCGAGGATCACCTGAGAGACTTCGAAGCGATGTTGGACGAGGGAGAGAGAGTGTCCAGTGATGCGCTTGCAGCAGCTTGGGATGCGGTGGACACAGCAACATGCACAATGGCATTGGCAGTGGTGATGTGCTGTTTGGCCTGGCTCCACAACTCCGGTCTCTCCACGCAGATGCAACAAATTACCCAGGACATTCCCTTCAAAGGTCCTGACCTCTTTGCACCTTCCACAGACGTGAAGCTGCATGATATGAAGGACTCGAGGGCTACTCTGAGGTCCCTCGGGATCTACACCCTGCGACCTGTCAGGCATTCCTCAAGGTCACACCAGCTACAACAGCTGCAACTGCAGACCCAGTTTCCAAGATTTCTCCAGTTTCCCCAGTGCCACCTCAGGGACCTGGACAAGGATAAAGGTCGATCAAGTAAAGGGGGTAAGCTGGGTGCCTCCCAGTCAGGGCGGCGCGGACATGGGTCAGACCATTCTTCGGGCTGCAAACAGCGTTTTTGGCGGTCCCCCTCAGGGCAGCGTTCCACAACCCCTGTTCTCCCCCCACCACCTCCACCACTTTGCCCCACGATGGACCTGGATCACGTCAGACCAGTGGGTTCTCGACACAGTGGCCAGAGGATACTACGTTCAGTTCCTCTCGACCCCCCAGGACAGGAAACCATCCCCTCCCATGATCCCAGAGAACCCCAGTCTGCTAGGCAAGCTCGAGATCGAATGTCAGAACTTACTCTCCCTCGGAGCCATTGAAAAGGTTCCCAAGGGGGTATGCAGCAAAGGGTTCTATTCCTGCTACTTCCTGTTTCTCAAGCCCAATGGGGAGCTACGGCCCATCCTAGATCTCAGAGCTCTCAACAAAAACATAAAGAAAATAAAATTCTGCATGATCTCCCTACCGCAGATCATCCCCTCCCTATCCCCAGGAGTGTGGTTCGCGGCCCTCAACCTAAGGGATGCTTACTTCCACATAGCCATTTGACCCCACCACAGGTGGTTTCTCAGGTTTGTAGTGGCACGATGTTATTACCAGTTCACTGCCCTCCCTTCCACGTTATCGCTAGCCCCCAGGGTGTACACGAAGTGTGTTGCACTGGTCGCAGCGTTCCTACACAGGAGGGGTGTAAGGATCTACCCCTACCTAGGTGACTGGCTCATAGTGGGCATGTCAAGTCGATAAGTGTGAGACCATGCTGACGTGGTAGTGAACCTGTGCGAGTTCCTGGGCTTCTGCATAAACTTGGAAAAGTCCAAGCTTTGCCCCACTCAGGACATAGAGTTCATTGGGGCACGCTTAAACGCCTGGCAAAGCAGCGCATCCTTGCCCTGTCAAGATTTCTGTCCATCTGCACCGCCATCATGGAGCTCCAGGCGCCGGCACTGACCACAGTGCTCAGATGCATTCAGCTTCTGGGTCACATGGCAGCTGACACATCAGTAATCCGAATAGCCAGCCTGCGGATGTGACCGTTCCAGCTTTGGTTCGCCACAAGCTTCTGACCAGAACAAGACCATCTAGACAAGGTAGTCTCGGTTCCTCAACATGCCCTGGAGTCCCTCCAAATTTGGAGATACCCCGACTTCGCAATGGGGGGAATCCTGTTCAGGGAGTCCAAGCCTGCAGTGACCCTGGTAACAGATGCCTCCAACTTGGGGTGGGGTGCCCACCTATCTGGGGTCCTCTCCATGCAAGGCATCTGGAGCCCCGAGGACAGTTCCCTCCACATAAATATGAAGGAGCTCAGGGCCATCAGACTGGCCTGCATGACCTTCCTAGACCAGATCCAGGGCAGAGTGGTCCAAATCCTCTCAGATAACACATCATCTGTGTACTACATGAACCGCCAAGGAGGAGTCTGCTCCTTGGCACTGTGCGAGGAAGCAACCAAGCTTTGGCAACTAGTGATAGACCATCATTTCACGCCAACTGCCGCCCATATTCCTGGGGTGGACAACGGCATAGCGGATTCACTCAGCAGAAAGCCACTAGCGAATCACGAGTGGTCCCTCCACAATGAAGTTTTCTCCCTGTTGACAACCAGATGGGGAAATCCTCCGATCGACCTCCTCACCACGGCGCAGAACTACAAATGCCCTCGGTTCTGCTCCCTCCAAGGTCGGGAGAAAGAGTCTCTCAGCGATGCCTTCCTCCTCAGCTGGTCAGGAGCCCTAATGAATGCCTTCCCGCCAATTTCTCTGATTCACCGGGTGCTTCTGAAGGCTGTCACGGATGAGGCGCTTAACATCCTGATAGCCCCAGACTGGCCGAGGCAAGACTGGTTCCCTCTCCTTCAAGACATGTCAGTGAGGACCCAGCTCCACCTCCACAGTGGACAAGACCTTCTGACACAGGACTTGGGTCACGTTTGGCACCCCAACCTGGGCCTCCTGCACCTGACAGCCTGGATGCTGTCAGCCTGGATGGCTCGCTGAGCCAGAGAGACACTGCTCGGATAGGGTTAAAAAAGTCCTGGTTGGTAGCAGAAAACCCTCCACCAGGTCCACCTACATGGCAAAATGGACTTCTCCACTTGGTGCCGTGATAAAAATATAGACCCTATCTCCGCACGAATTCAGGCAACTTTAGATTACCTTCTTGACCTAAGAGAAAGGCCTATCCCTGTCCTCACTGAAAGTTTATTTAGCAGCAATCTCGGCTTTTCACCAAATAATAGATGGGGTCCCACTCTTTTCACACCCCATCTGCCATAGGTTACTGAAAGGAGTGGAAAAACTTTTTTCCCCACATCCGTAGCCCCACCCTGCAGTGGAACTTGAATGTGGTGCTACGGGCTCTGACAGAACCGCGATATGAGCCCTTAGACTCAGCCACCTTGCTTGTGCTGTCCTGGAAGGTGGTTTTTCTGGTAGCCGTTACCTTGGCCAGAAGGGTCTCAGAGCTATGAGCCCTATCCTCTGAACCCCCATATATGGTTTTTTTCTGAGACAATGTGTTCCTGCGTCACCACCCTTCGTTCTTGCCCAAGGTTGCCACTTCCTTCCACATGAATCAAGAGATCTGCCTGCTGGTCTTCTATCCAGACCCTCAGGTGACAGAAAACCAGAGATGGTGGCACACCCTGGATGTGAGGTGAGTGCTCCTAATCTATATCTTCAAGACCTCCCAAGTGTTCGTGGTGGTCATGGAACGCATGAGAGGTTCTCCGGTATCCGCCCAATGCATCTCCACATGGATTATGAACTGCATTAAAGACTGCTCTGGAAGGTGACACACGCCTCTCCCAGAGACTTAGAGAGCCCACTTTACCAGAGGTCAGGCGTCTTCCATGGTCTTCCTCACCAAGGTCCTGATCCAAGAGATCTGCAGGGCTGCTACGTGGTCGTCGGTACATACCTTCACGATGCAGTTCGCCTTTTCCCAACAGGCGAGAGATGATGCCACCATGGACAGAGCTGTACTCAGTGTGGGTAGACTGTAACTCCTCCCACCATCCTTGGGTACGGCTAGCAGTCACCTGTAACTGAGTGATGTGAGCAGCACTCGAAGGAAAACTGTTGGTTCCTCACCGTAACCGTCCTTCTTTGAGATTGGCTGGTCACATATTTTCAGGTCCCTCCCACCATCCCCGCTAGCGGAGTTGGCGAAGGTATATGGGACTGGGAGGGTCAGGGTCATGGTCACCTATATAGCCGCAGCCGCGGTGTAGAGGGGGCGTTGGCCATGCACCCTTACCTGACAGGCTAACGCTAAAGACTTTCCGACCTACTGTATGCTGTGGCACGTAGACACCTGTAACTGAATGATGTGAGCAGCCCATGTTGAAGAAGGACGGTTACAGTGAGTAACCAACCGTTCAGTTAGATTCAGACCTCAGAACACCAGGAAATGAAGAAGTAAGAGGTAATGCAAACTTAGTCTGGAAAATTAGGTAATACCAAATTAAAGAAGTGTGCAGCCCTGCAATGAAAACCCTGTCTTAGTCCCTCCTTTGGAACTGACAGTACTGATTGGGAATGGTTCAGTAATACTGATACTTCGGTAGTCAGATATGAAGACTGACAAAGAGAATGTGCTGCTGTTTGTATTGTGTTACACAGATTTGATTTCCAGCATTCATTTGCATGCACTCAGCCTGAGTGGCACTAACTTAGGTATAGCTGCACTGAATGGTAGAGGGATTAGTTGGAACAGGCTGCAAGACTTGTGACGTGAGGAGAGATGCTTCTTGACTGATCAAGAATGCCTCATGTTAGTACTGAGCTCTGTAGCTTGTATCAGTAGCTGTATACAGAAATCATCTTGTCATTTAGCTTGTTGACAGTCCAACAGCATATATGACTGGTGTACAGTAAAGGGGCTTCATGAGGAGTAAGTAAAGGCAATGTCTGAGAAGGAATGCTCAGAGTAAGGGTGAACAGGTGGGAATATTGTGCAACTTGGGGATGCTTCATATTGATTTTATTGCGCATAGTTGCTATTAGTGATGGCTGAACTAAATCAGGTGTTACTAAATGTTCAGGGTACTGTTCCCAAAAACATTCTAAAGCATCTGTATGGCAAGTGTGCTAGTTGCTGTATTTATTAGCATGTTGAAGAATCCCTCAGGAATAGCTAAGGTAGTTTGGCAGTGGTGGTATATTATATTTCTGCTTCCTGGTTTTTGAAGCTTAAGTTTGCATTAACTACACTTTTCATTTCTTAGCTTGTGTAGCTGAACTTGACAGTTTGGATGGCACAAGGTACTGTTGGGCAACCATAACACTTTTTGAGGAGTTGATTTCCTTGATTTTTTTTTTGATTAAATAAATAATTTCTTCACATCCCCATATTCCGGAGCCCAGCTATCTCCCTCCCCTGCCTCAGCTGCTTAACAATGATTACTTTAGCCACAAAAGTCACTGGCTGTGTGTTAGTCCCATCACACATCTGGCGTAATCTTACCTTGTCTGTACTCATGCACCCCAGCATGATCCTTTCTTCCCAGTCCTACTCCTTAAGAAGGGGTGAACATCAGCAACGATCCAGCTGATTGCGGAAATAGGCAGAAGATGCATGAATGGTGCAGGGAGTGAAATGGAGTCAGTGGGGGTAAGTTTTTAAGGGGACTTGAAATGGAAGAGTTATGGATGTACAGTAGACTGCATCAAGACTCCTTGAAAATTTTCCTCTCTTCTCAGACTATTTCTACTCAGATTTCATAGCTCTGCATCAAAACAGTTGGGAAACTGAAATTGTTATGAGAAGTTCATGTTAGAAGGGCTGTGTATCACTTAACCTCTTGACCAGCGACTCAGTAACTTCCTGTCTTTTGATTTTGCTCAGTCAGATAGGAAATGTCCAGAGGGGTAGCCATGTTAGTCTGTGTACAGCAAAAACGAGAGTCCTGTGGCACCTTAAAGACTAACAGATTACTTCAGGCATAAGCTTTCACGGGCTCCAACTCACTTCGTCAGATGCATGAAAACATAGGAAAATGCATGAAAATATAGGAAAAACATAGTAAATGTTTGAATATGAGCCATGATTGTATTACCCTGTATACTAGTCTTTCTTCTCCCCTGTATTTAAGAAAAGCTATTTTCCTTGACAATACTTCTCAAATATCAGTGAGTGAAAGAATACATCTAAAAATCAGGGTCAGCCTGTTTATTTTTGAGCATTTTAAAATATAGCTCCTAAAAAACCCCAAAACCAAAAACCCTCTATTCTAAATGTTCGAAAGCAGCCCCTGCAGAATGCAGGTAACGATCAATAAGCAAGTAAAACATACATTCCATGAAATGTGCCAAAGGTAGCACTCATACTTTAAAGTACATCACCCTAGTTCATTTTCAGTGGCGTCATTGTGTGACCTCAAGCAACCAGATTACTGTGACAATGGAATGCTTGTAAATCTGAGTTGCAAAAAGAGACCTTGTTTTCCTGAACATGCACATTTTATTCTCTTTGGTTCATTAATTTAGGTTAACTCATGTTATAAATTCTATCTTCAGTACCTTTTTTCAATATTACTTCCCCAAAGGGGCAGTAGTTGCGGATCAATAGCTGAGATAAATCCTGAGGGATAATACCAATTAAGGGGGGAACAGAGCCATAGTTTGAGCACCATGTGTGTATAAAAACAATTTTAGAACCAGATGACTTTATAAATGTACCCTTGTTAGGTGGGACTATATCTCAGAAACCCTTCTCTCAAATGACTTCATAATTATGCTCCTAATCCTACTCTACTTGCACCTCCTGTGATTCACAGCAAGATGGGAAAAAAAAAAAAAACCCAACAACCCCAAAGTAATTAAACAAATAAAACCATACCCACACCCCAAACCACCACCACCCACATCAGCATGTAGATTTTAGACCACTTAGTATAGTCATCATTTAAATGGTAAGCTGCTCTCTGCTTTTAACTCTAGGAAAGATGACACTCCACTCTAATAACTAAGACAAATAAGTTCATCCAGAGTTGTTAAATGCCATCAAATAAAAGGTGTGACAATTTCCTAGCTCATAGAGCAGACACCTTTGCCTCTGAAATTTGTGAGGTGACTACCTTCTCATCACCTTACGCCTTCATCTGGCAGTAACAATTGTTTTAAGTCTTCACTGACATTTGTTGATAGCTACATGCACCCGGTACTGCTGTAAGGTACACTTTCCTCCGTTTGCTCTTTGGTGGCAAAATCATAGTTTATAATTTCTGTTCCTGGCTAGGATGGGGTAAAAGAGAGGATAGAAGAGAAAATTCATCAGCCATAATTGTGTTAGCTGCAGTCAAGGAGATACAGAGCTTTGCATGATCATCCTTTAGTGAGGAGTTTGTATAAGGCCAAAATCTCAATCAAGTAAAATGAAACAGTCCTCTTTTCTCTTATTCTTACAGCCTTGGCAAAGCGACACCCTCAGTTTTGCCAAGTAATGGCTGTCTCCTCTGGCAGGATGCTCCAGGGTTAAATTTGTGCCACCTTGCACGAGTCATTTGCTACCCCTCTCAGTGCTGCTCTGTAGCTGCTCTGTAGCGTGCTCAGGGTGAATCTTAGTTTGGCACTGCAGAATGTGCCCTCTGTCCCACCAGGAGAAGGCGTCAGTCAGTCAGGTCTGTAATGAATAGACCCCGGGAAAGTGCCGTGTCCCAGCTCTCCCGATGACTGCTTTAGGTGTGGTTGTCAGTCTGGGGGTCAGAGTGCTATCAACCCTTCCCCAAGCTGTTGCCTGGATTTTCTTCTGTTTGGTGCTTTCTTTGTGATGAGAAGCACTATCTCTTATACTGGGGGAGAGGGAAGTCTCTCCTCTTCCTACTGCAACTCTTCTGGTAGTTTGTGTCTCCCTGCCCCCTTCCTAGCAGAGGCAGGGTTTTAGTGGGCCCAGAGTAGCCTTTGATTAGACACAAATGCCTCTAATTTCCTGCAGTAATCTCATCCCTGCCTGCAGGGAAAAAGGCCTTTAACATGGAATGGCTGACATACTTGTCCTCAAATACCTTTTGTAGCCATCCAGCCTGACATTATCACAAGCCTTTCTGTCTCCTTTTAGGGGGAGTTGCTTTGAACATTTTTTTTTCTTTTTCCTGATCTGTCATTTTTGATCTGAGTGTTACAAGGTTGAGAGGAAAAAGATGTGATAACTGTTCTGGGATCCTGTAGAGATTGTGTGAGAGGAGATGGTGGTTGGAGTAGCTAAGAAAGAGGAGAGTGAGTGAGTTATGGTTCTTCTTCGAGTGCTGCTCCTGTCCATTCCTTAGTAGGTGTCTGCACGCCCCGTGCACGGCACGCCGGAAATTTTTCCCCTAGAGTACCCATAGGGTCGGCCGTGGCGCCCCCTGGAGTGGCGCCGCCGCCACTGCCTATATAGCCACGAGCCGACCCGCCCCTCCTCAGTTCCTTCTTACCGCCCTGTCGGTCACTGGAACGTTCCCTGGCTTCGTGCTGCATTGCACGTGGCCGCGTTATTCGGAGTACCCGAATCTCTTGTTGTTTATAGTTAGTTAGTGTTAGTTAGTTAGTTGTTAGTTGTTCGTGTTGGATACTTCGCCCGCCCCGGGCTCGGGGTCGGGCCATGCCGGGCTTTAAAACTTGCGGACGTTGCAAGAAGCCCATGCCCATGGACGATCCGCATGGTGATTGCCTTTTGTGCTTGGGCGAGGCTCATCTCACCGAGAGGTGTAAAATCTGTCGTGGCTTCAAGCCAAGGACCCAAAAGGACAGGGTACAACGCCTGAAGCTGCACCTCATGGAGGAGGCTCTTCGGCCGGTCCCCGGCGATTCGGGGTCCAGCACGGCACCGTCGGTGCGCAGTGCACCAGCCTCTTCGGCACCGTCTGCGGCACCGAAGCCGGGCCGCACTAAGACGGCAGCAGCGTCTCAGCGCCGTTCCTCCTCCCCGGTGCCGACTAAGAGGAAGCGGGAGGAGACGTCCCCGCACCGTGCCCCGGTGCGGCAGGGAGACGGCCAGAGCCACGCTGGCCAGCCGGTCTCTGTATCCCCAGCGTCGTCTCGTGGCCCTTCAGAGGCACGTTTCAGCCCGGGTTCCACTTCTTCGCCGACTCGAGACATTTTGGAGGAGGCCTTGGCTCTGCCAACTACGCCGGAGGCTTTCGCCGCAGCGCAGGCGCTTGCGGCACCTTCGGCCCCGTCGGTACCGTCGTCGACCTCGGCACCGCGTCCGGCACCGTCCCGAGGGAAGCCGGCTCTTCTACTGAGTCGGCGCCGCAGTCCGGCACCGCCCCGGGAGCACCGGCACCGCTCACCGGCACCGGCACCGGTCGTCGCAGCGGCGGGAGCTCCTCCTATCCGATCCCCCCAGCGGCACCGAGAGTCTCCACTTCGCCGTCCACAAGAGAGCCGGCACCGGTCCCCGGTACCGTCGGCGGCACCGCCATGGTCCCCGCACTCCTCCTCAAGTTCAGCGCCAGAGTCGGTGCCGGACCGCCCCCAACAGGTTGCAGGTCCTGTTCCTCAGTCGGCGCCGGCGGTTCCGCCCCCTCAGTGGCCCGGCTGGCAGTGGCCCTTCTGGACTCCCTGGGCCATCCACGCATCTCGAGTGGGCGCTGTGCCCTCCGCTCGCTCGCAGGTTCGACTCCCTCCATCAGCTGCGCTGGGCGCTCCTCCCCCTGTCGGTACCGGGGAGTTGTTGGAGGTTGAGTCCTTGCGGGACGAGGTGGACAGGGAGAGTTTCACTACGGGGGCCCGTAGTGTAACTTCTGGGACACAGTCCAAGGACCCTGAGTTCGAGGAATCCTCCTCTTCGCCCCCCGATGAAGCGGTGGCGGGAGCCAAGCCCCTAGCGATCCTGGACGATTCTAGGGTCCACCAGGAGCTCCTTCGTCGGGTGGCAACCGGCCTGAACCTACCGGCCGAGGACATTGTTGAGGACGCGGACCCTATGGTCGACATTTTGCTCCCAGAGACCCCAGGCCGCGTGGCTTTGCCTTTTATTAAAACTGTGCATAGCACCACCAAGGCGCTTTGGCATACCCCGGCCTCGATTCCCCCTACGGCCAAACGCGCTGAGCGCAAATACTTTGTTCCCTCTAAGGGCTACGAACATTTTTATTCTCATCCTGCCCCTAATTCCTTGGTGGTTGCGGCGGCGAATGAGCGAGAGCGACAAGGTCGACCAGGGTCCACCCCTAAGTCCAAGGACTCAAAAAAACTGGACCTGTTCGGCCGCAAGGTCTACTCTACTGGGGGGTTGGAGCTGAGGATAGCAAACCAACAAGCTATCCTCAGCCGTTATGTCTTTAACGCCTGGTCCGCCATGGAGCGTTTTAGTGAGAACTTGGAGCAGGACTCCAGGGCGGCCTTCTCCGCGTCCATTCAGGAGGGCAAGGTGGTATCTAAGGCCCTCCTGCAATCTGCTTTGGACGCAGCCGATGCTGCCGCTCGTTCCATGGCTACGGGGGTCACTATGAGGCGCTCTGCTTGGCTGCAAGCGTCTGGGTTGCCCCTGGAGGTCCAACACACCATCCAGGACCTGCCCTTTGAAGGGCCTGATCTGTTTCCTCCCCAGACTGACACTCGTCTCCAGACGTTAAAAGATTCACGGGCGCTGGTTAAGTCCTTGGGTCTTCACACTCCGGCGAGCCAGAGGAAGCCGTTTAAGCCAGCGCCTCCTCCTTCGCGTCCCTACTTCCGCCACCAGGACGAGGACCGGCGAAGGGGTAGAGGGCCACGTCGGCCGGCTAGCCGTCACCCTAGTGGACAAGGTCCCTCGCGCCCATCGGGGGGTGCAAAGAAGTCCTTTTGAAAGTCAGCTCGGGGGAGACGTACCAATCACCCAGGATCCAAACACCCTTATTTTTTACAACAGACTGTCCCATTATGCGCCCCGTTGGCGCCTGATTACGAAAGACCGCTGGGTTCTCAGGACGATTCAGGAGGGCTACTCCCTCCAATTTTCTTCATTACCCCCCTCGGCCCCTCCTATGCCTCGTGGTGTCCTGCGGGACCACTGGTTATCAGGGTTTTCTCAGCTCTTTTTCCTCACGTAGTGGTCTGCCTCCAGGTTTTATCCCACTGGAAAATGAGTCCTCCTCTGCTCATTCCCTCTGAAGCATCTGCCTGTGGTCGCTGTTGGGAGACAGGATACTGGGTTAGATGGACCACTGGCCTGACCCAGGGAGGCTGTTATGTTCTCCTTCGAGTGCTTGTTCTCATGCACTCCAGTTAGGTGTGTGTGTGCGTATCGTGCACAGCCGCCGGAAAGTTTGTCCCTCAGTATCCCCTCCCTGTCAGGGTCTGTGACTGAGCCCCCTAGAGTCCTGCCTCTATAATCCCCTTTATATGGGCTCTCCATCCATTACCGCCTCAGTTCCTTCTTCCTGCCGTGACAGCCGGTCAGAGAGCAGAACTGACAGTCTCCAGGAAACTTTCCCTAGCTAGCTCTTTCTTAGACTTTTATTTTTTCTGTTTTCAGTGTAGTTTGAATCAATTTTTTTCTTAGAGTTGAGTGCTGAGCTGTCTTTGATCCTCCCGAGCCCATCCTGGGCTGGGGTATGCCACGATCTCCTGGCTTTAAAGCCTGTAGTGTATGCCACAGGCATATGCCCAAGAGCGATCCTCATATTACTTGCCTCGTGTGCCTGAGTGAAGGGCATTTATCGGCTAGGTGCCAGATTTGTAAAGCCTTCCACCCCCATACGAGAAAGGAAAGAGCAAGAAGGATAAAGCTTTTGCTAATGGAGGCAGTGCTGAAACCTCCTTCTGGCACGCCGGAGCAGACCACTGCTCCTGTGCCTACTCAGCCCCGCTCTGCAGCAAGCACTGACAGCTCCGGGGTGAAATCGGGGCTTGATGCAGAACACTGCAAAACCTCGGGGCAGAGGCCAGCAGACAGGCACTGGGTAGGCTGCGGCAGATCACTGGCGCCCAAAAAAGCGGTAGGAAAGCCGCGCTCGGCCCCGAGCAGCTCCGCATCACTGAGGTCGACACCAGCGCTGGCGGTTGAGCCTGCCCCGACATGCGCACAGGCGAGCCCGGCGCTAAGCATGTCAGATGGGGTAGAGGAGGAGGCGGACATGTTTAGCCCCCCCTCCACCCCCGATACCTACAACGTGGCAAGGGACATCATAGAGGCAACAGTACCGCCTCCCACCTGTTCACAGGGCAAGCCCACTCCGTTGCCTCGCCCCTCCTCTCGGCACAGGACTGCAAAAACGATCAAAGTAGAGGCACAATGGTCCCCCTGGGAACCACTCCCTTCCTACCAGTGATGTTGATTATGGGTATTTGCAAACCTCTAGGTCACGATCGCAGTTTCAGCAACGTGAGCTCCTGTCTCAGCCTTTCCCAATGCCCTGGATGCCTAACTGGCCCTTCTGGACCCCTTGGTCAGACCGCCAGACCCAGGGATCCTACCCAGCATACCCTACATAAGGGCCGGTTGTGGGGGGAGCAGACGGACACTGATAGGAGTCCAGCTCTAAGACCAGGGGACTCACCAGCATGTCATAAAAACCAGGGTCAACTCGAAACTCTGTCATGGCCTGTGCCTGATACAGACTCAGATGTGGGGGCTGAGGACATGGAGCTGAGAGGTAGCATATTGTCTGAACCTGACTTTGGGGATCAGACCATCTCTAGGGGCTCCCCCTCCCCACCTCGAGATGATGCTGCCACCGGGTCCGCTGTTACAACCCCAGTGGAGGACAACAGGTCTTACCAGGACCTCCTTCGGAGGATACCTCAAAGCTTGGGTTTAGAGGTATCGGAGGTCACCGAGGACTCCTCTGATCCTATGGTGGACATCTTATCACCCTCAGGTCCATCTAGGGTGGCTCTACCTCTGATTCAGACTATTGATAGATCCATGAGAGACATCTGGCAATCACCGGCATCAGTGCCTGCTACACCTAAGCGAGTAGAGAGAAAATACTTTGTCCCGCCCAAGAGTTATGAATTTCTGTACACTCATCCCTTTCCTGGATCACTGGTGGTAGCAGCTACTAATGAAAAGGAGAGGCAAGGTGCCCAAACACCATCCCCTAAGTCCAGAGAAGCCAGAAGGCTGGACCTGTACGGTCGAAAGATATACTCCATGGGTGGCTTACAACTCCGTGTAGCCAGTCATTAGGCCATTTTGAGCTGATACACCTTCAATGCCTGGAACTCCCTTGAAAAATTTTCTGGGGCTCTTGATCATAAACTTAGTAAAGATCTCACAACGATGATAGAGGAGGGCAAAGCAGTCAACAGGGCCTCCCTCCAGGGTGCATTAGATGCAGCCGATGCGGCTGCCAGGGCTATGGCTTCTGGCATTTCCATACAGCGTAGCTAATGGCTCCGAGCACCTGGACTCCCATATGAAATCCAACAGGCAGTGCAGGACCTACCATTTGAAGGGCCTTCTCTTTTCTCCGAGCAGATAGACTCTAAACTAAACAACCTAAAGGACTCCAGAGCCACGTTGAGATCCCTTGGCTCCCAGCCCCAGAACTCAGAGACGTCGCTTCAGACCTCATTCCCTGCCACGGCTGTTCCATAATCAGAGACGGGACTCAGGGAGGAGGAGATCAAGGTTTATTAAACATCCATCCTCTGGGAAAAGAAGGTCATGCCCCTCGGGCAGAGCCGAAGGCTCATTGAAACAGGCTCAGGGCCCTAAGCAAAGTTTTTGAAATTACTCATGAGGACAACGTACCAGCATCCATGTTTCAGAACCGCTTATCTCGCTTCTATCGTGCGTCATCTCAGATAACTTCTGAAAGATGGGTATTACATACTATAAGACAGGGATATTCCATTCAATTCACCTCGATACCCCACTCCTTTCCCCCTCCCTCCCTCCCTCCCAGTCCCTCTTCAGGGGCACATCTCACGAACAAATTCTGATGTCAGAGGTTTGCCATCTCGTGGAGCTGGGGGCGGTGGAGGAAGTCCCTGTGCAGAGAAGGGGTCAGGGATTCTATTCAAGCTATTTCTTGATCCCAAAATCAAAAGGTCTCAGACCAATCCTGGACCTCAGGAACCTGAATAGGTTTATAAAGAAGCTAAAGTTTTGGATGGTAACCTCGACATCCATTATTTCCCCTCTGAACGACAGAGATTGGTACGCTGCCCTCGATTTGCGTGACACTTTTTTCCACATCTCAGGTGCCCCGGAACATAGGAAGTTTTTGAGGTTTAAGGTGGGTGATAACCACTTTCAATTCACAGACCTTCCCTTTGGCCTTTCCACAGCACCAAGAGTCTTCACGAAGTGCTTGGCAGTCGTGGCAGCGTTCCTCAGAGGAAACAGGGTACACATCTTCTCCTATCTCGATGATTGGCTGGTGAGAGGTTCATCCAGAGAGCAGGTGATATCCCACTTGGCAATGAAAAGGAACCTTCTCAATGACCTGGACCTGCTCATAAACAAGGAGAAGTCAGTCTTGATCCCAACCCAGAAAATAGAATTCATTGGCGCCATCATCGACTCAACCACAGCAATGGCCTCTCTCCCCCACCAATGCTTCCACAACATGGCCGCCCTAATCAACAACATATCCGCTTTCCCAATGTCAACGGCTCGGACTTGTCTCTGCTTGCTGGGACATTTTGCAGCATGCACCTCGGTGGTCAAACACGCCAGGCTACACTTAAGACCTCTTCAAATGTGGCTCAGGATTGTTTTCCATCCTTCCAGACACCCACTGGACTGCATTATTACACTCACCCTGCACATCTTGGACTCCTTACAGTGGTGGCTAAACCAGAGAACTGTGTTTGCAGGGGTCCCCTTTTCTACTGACCTGCCTTCAAAGGTACTAGTAACAGATGTGTCGGACATCGGATGGGGGTTCATCTAGACAGAATGACCACACAGGGGTGTTGGGGTACCCGGGATATGCTAGAACATATCAATGTGAGGGAACTCAGGGTGGTCAGACGGGCATGCCAGGCCTTCGAACACTACCTTCATGGGAAACGCATGGCATTAAAGACGGACAACACAGCTATGATGTTTTACATAAACAGACAGGGAGGGGCATACTCCCTTCCACTTTGCTGAGAGGCAATAGCCCTTTGGGAGTTCTGTATTCCCAGGGGTATCCAACTGGAACCTTCCTATCTCCAGGGGTCTCAGTATCACCTAGCAGACTCCCTCAGGAAGATTATCAATGCCCACGAGTGGTCTCTCAAACAGGAGGTAGCGCTTTCTATCTTCCGGAGGTGGGGTGCACCCCGCATAGATCTCTTTGCCACCAAAGGCAGCGCCCAATGTCGCAAGTTCTGTTCCTTCCGAGGCATCGACGATGGCTCCCTGACAGACACATTCCACTTACCTTGGAGCGGTGCTCTGGTCTATGCCTTCCCCCCCCTTCCCGCTGGTCTCCAAAGTTTTAACAAAAGTAAAGAAAGACAAGGCTACAATGATCCTGATTGCCCCGGGATGACCTCAACAGATCTGGCTTCTGATACTTCTGGACCTCCTAGCGGCGCCCCCCATCACTCTTCCCCTCTGCGAGGACCTCCTCACTCAGGATCAGGGTTGACTACATCACCCAAACTTACAATCTCTGCACTTAATGGCATGGAAAATCCGTGGCTAAACTCCGAAGAGCTAGGCTGCTCTGACCAGGTGCGACAGATCTTGCTGGAAAGCAGAAAGAAGTCTACAACATTGACTTACCAGGCAAAATGGTGTCACTTCTCTGCATGGTGTGACCGCTCACAGATTGAACCACATAGAGCGCAGGTCCCCCGTGTACTGGATTACCAGCTCAACCTAAAAAGAGAAGGATTATCTGTCTCTACGGTTAAAGTCCACTTGGTGGCTGTCGCGGCCTTCCACGATCCTGTCGGGAAGCTCTCTTTTCTCTCACCCGATGGTGCGCAGGTTTATGAAGGGACTATGCAGGAGTTTTCCCCAGGTAAATAAACCACTCCCACAATGGGATCTAAATTTAGTTTTATGGGAGTTAACATGTGCCCACTTCAAGCCGCTGGCTACATGCTCGGACCTCTACTTATCGTGGAAGGTGGCCTTTCTAGTAGCAATCACGTTGGCGAGAAGGGTCTCTGAACTACAAGCACTCACAAGCAAACCACCGTACACGGTGTTCTTTTAGGATAAAGTACGTCTTCGTCCACACCTGGCCTTTCTGCCAAAGGTGGTGTCAGCTTTTCACTGTAACCAGGACATCTATCTTCCAGTTTTTTATCCGAAACCCTGCGCCTCAGATAGGGAGCGGGTGCTATACTTGCTGGATGTAAGGAGGGCCTTGGCCTTTTATATAGAAAGGACGAAGCCATTCAGGAAATCCACTCGTCTGTTTGTTTCGGTAGCTAACAGAAAGAAAGGCTCCCCCGTTTTGTCTCAGACTATATCTAAATGATTCACCTCTTGCATCAAGATTTGCTACGAGCTGGCAAAGAAACCAGTCCTTCTGTTAACAGCCCATTCAACTAGAGCCTCTGCAGTATCTACAGCCTTCCTGGCCCATGTCCCCATCCAGGAAATTTGCAAAGCGGCAACCTTGCCATCTATACATACCTTTGCAGTCCACTATGCTATGACGTCTCCCGCCAGGCAGGATGCTGTGGTGGGCAAGGCAGTGCTGAAATTGGTAGTACCACAAAACACTGACCCCCGCCTCCAGTAGTTGCTTGGGAATCACCTAATTGGAGTGCATGCGAGCAAGTACTCGAAGGAGAAAGACAGTTACTAACCCTTTTCCGTAACTGTCGCTCTCCAAGAAGTGTTGCTCGCATCCACTCCAAATCCACCCATCTATCCCTCAGTTGGTGTGTCGGCAAGAAGGAACTGAGGCGGTAATGGTCAGCGAGCCCATATAAAGGGGATTATAGAGGCGGGACTCTAGGGGGCTCAGTCGCCGACCCTGACAAGGAGGGGACAGCTAGGGACAAACTTTCCGGTGGCTGTGCATGATGTGCGCGCACACACCTAATTGGAGTGGATGTGAGCAACACTTCTTGGAGAACGACAGTTACGGAAAAGGGTTAGTAACCGTCTTTTTTTCTCTCTCAGAAAAGTATGATATATTTGTTATAACTTAATAATAATGGAAGCCCAAATAGATACAGGTGTAGTAATAATAATTTCAAGTTATTGACAAAAATATTGTTCTTTGTGCAGTAAAAGATACTAACTCTTTAGATAATGTGTAGTTCTTGGCTCATGTTAATACCTCTTAGGTGCGCCTGTGCCTCATGCAGAGCCATTGGAAGGTTATTTTCACCCCTCTGGTACCCAAGGGTCTGCTCTGTAGCCCCTGGCATCGTGCCTTCATGGCACCCTGCACAGGGCTCTCCCGATCCCCTGACTCTTCAGTTTCTTCTTATTGCCAGTGAACTATCAGCTGTAATCAGTTGTCTCTTGCTCCACAAGGGCTTTCCTTCCAGTGTTCTTCACTTTGTTTATACAAATAGTTAGAATAAGCGTTAATCAATAGATGGTAAGTGTTTAGAACTAGAACAGAGTAACTACCATAGGTCAGTGTGGGCCCCCCCCCCCCCCCGAGTCATTATTCTCCTCCAGTGGCCGGGGACCCCGTCCCCTGGATTCAAATCACATAGGACTTGTAAAAAGCGCATACTCAGTGTCATTATAAGACACACCAGAGCAGTGGTGTCAAAAAGGTGCTGTGCAGATCACTCTGCTGTGACCCATACTTGGGAAGCGGTCCTAGCCAGCACTGGCAGGGGCTTAGCTGGCCCTGGGGCTGATCAGAAGCCATGCTCCACGCGGCACTCTCACCCCGCTCCATGGCTGACTGGTCAGCCCATGGGCATGAGGTAGGCCAGTAGTGGCGTGTGGATGCTGTGCTATCCAGCTGGCTAGCTGGCCTCCTGCATGGTCCTGCAAAGCTCCCTGGGAGTGAGTAGAGCAGCCTAGTTGGAGGAGCACGGGGTAAGTAGAGTGGGAGGTGGGGGACTTGGGGCACTGTGGATGAGTAAAGCTGCCCAGTGGGAATCTTGAGGAAGTAGGGCTGAGTAGAGCAGAAGGTGGGGGGTTTGGAGGCTAGAGTGGGAAATGTGGGGCTTGGGGTGCAGGAGGTGGGAGGCGGTGGATTTGTTGGGAACAGGGGTGAGTAGAGTGGCCTGGTGGGGGGGGGTGAGAGTGTGTAGAGTGGGAGGTGGGAAGCTTGTGTCTAGAATGGGAGTAACTTCCACAATCTAGCAGTTGATATTTCAGAAACACAAGTGCCTGTCAATTTTTTTTTTTTTTTTTTTTACTTTGTTCTTTAATTATTGGAGTAGTGGAAACTTGAGATGACCTTAACTTTTATAATGTTTGGAATTTATATTTTTTCCTCTAAAGGGCTAATTGAAGGAACGTATGGTTCAGATACTGTAGAAAGCAGATAACAGTATATCATATCACAATATTGTAAATATTCTAACATTACAGTACAGTGTACTCAGTGTGAATGAGTCTGCTTCTCCTTCCATGGATGCAGAATGTATGCGAGCAGCCCATCTTGAAGAAGGATGGTTATTGGTAAGTAACCCACTGTTCTTTGAGCGCTGCTCGTATCATTCAGTTTTGAGTGACTATTAGCTATACTGTGGATGGTAGGTGGAGCTGAGTTTTTCCTGCCTTCAGGACGGCTACTCCCATAAAGGTAAAACCAAGGGGTGGAAGGATGCCTGAATAGTAGGCTTCTTGGCCTACCTGGAGGAACACTCTATTAACCCCTGATTTTTTTCTGAGAGAACATCGCATGAGGGAACCAGAGAGAGGCTGTGTGTCACCCTGACTTGGACGCATGGAGTATTAATGCTGGTCATCCTAACTTGCTTTGGATGCCCTTGGTGTTGAGTGTGGTTCAAACCAATCAGGGAGGACAAAAAGTTCCTACGTTTTGTCTACCATTGTGTGATGATTGACTGTGACACCCCAGGGCGTAAAGGGGAGGATAAGTGCACCCTCTCCACATTGGTGGGGTGTTGAGACTTTAGCTTGTGAGTATTTAGTTTGGTTCTACAGGTCAAAGCACTGAAAACACAATCAGGATGTTGTTTTTCGCACAGTCCCGTTCTAGCGGGAGGAGTCCCTACTTGATGAGGGAGCTCCTTTGATGCATATTAGCTAACAAGGTAAAAGGGAAGCTATTAACAGTGCACCTCAGGTCCCAGAAGTGGGTATGATCTCTGGTCCCTTTGGCAATAGAGGCAAGGAATGGTAACTCAGACTCACCAGTGTTGCTGGTTGAGATTCGTGACCTATAGATATAACTCTGTTCGGGCTTGGTTGAGATGGACCTCGGCATGATTCGTCTTTAGGGAATGGAGGCCCTTGGAGGCCGCACAGTCCTTTAGTGAGGAAGGAGAAAGCTTTGAGCAGATGGCCCATATCCATGTTTAGGTACCGCAGGAAGTTCTTTGTTTTGGGATGTCCCTTCAGTGGGGTCCAATGTTCTCTCTAAGGGGAGAGGGCAGCTGAGCAACTCTGGTTGCTCACTGCGCTCCCCCCCCCCCGCGGGGCCCTCTGCGCAGCCCTCCCCCCGCTCCCGGCATTGCCCCCCCCGCTCCTGACAGCCCCCCTGCTCCCGCTAGCCCCCCTGCTGCTCTTGAAGCCCCACCCCGCTCCCGGCATCGCCCCCTGCACCCCCTAGCCCCCCCCTGCTCCTGACAGCCCCCCCGCTCCCGGCATTGCTCCCCCCGCTCCTGACAGCCCCCCGCTGCTCCTG
>ML681978.1:3164062-3184108 GCA_007922195.1 Podocnemis expansa
CCCCCCCCCCCCAACTTACCTTGGGGCTGGACTGGAGCCAGAGGGCCCAGCCATAACTCCCGGGCCAGAGGAGCTCTACAGAAAATCTGGGCATGCTCCGTTGGAGCTTCTCTGGGCGGGAGTTTTCAAAACTCCCAGCCCCAGAGGAGTTCTGTGGAGGGATTCCGGCTGCCGGCAGTGCGCTGCTGGCAGCCTTTACTGCGCTGGCGGCTGTGGCGGGCTGCGCTGCAGCGCGCCAGCGCAGCTCAGAGGGAACATTGGTGGGGTCCCAGCCTAAGAAAGCCCGACTGTCATGATGGGAAGAGAAACTTTAGAGATTGGAACTAGGGTATGAAGGTAATAAGGAGAAGGGGTAACGGTGTTGCCTCTGGCCTAGTCGGTCACTAGCAATTCGGAAATGACCATCCTCATTCTGGGGGCTTCTCTTGCCCTGCTCAGCAGATGTGAGTAAGACTGGTGATAGGAAAGGGACTAAGTGTTACATCAGTTGGAGTCCCTCCTGTCCTCTGTGGCAGGTGCTCAGGGTATCTGAGTTTGTCATCAGCCTTTTATGATTAGAGTGTGGGCCGCCTTTGGGTCACAAAGTGATGAGACAGCAAGCTGTGGAGCTGTCCTACACCTGGGCAAGCCAGGTAACTTCTTGTATTTTCTTATGCAGGGACACTGTGGCTTCTTCCTTATGCCACTTGCTCCCTGTATGTATGCCCCCTGGTACAGTGAAGTCTCCCCTTGAGTGAACCAACGGGGTGCATGCATCTATTCCCCCCTGGTAAGAAGTGCTGATGTGTTGCATTGCTCTTCCGACAACTGAGGGCATGAGGGGGGGCACAAAATGTTGAGGATTCTACCTTTACAAGAGTTAAAAAGGAGGGGGTTACTGCCCTGAAAATTTTGGCCTTTGTTCGCCAAGGAGGGAGGACTTCCCTAAAAGCGAATCACGTGGTACATTGTCCGCTTCGCTTGAGGACCTCAGAGATATGTACCACCTCGTGATGGGTCTGTTCTTCCATGTATGGGCTGTTGGGGTAGGTTGAATACGTATGGGTCCCCCATGTAGACTGCCCATGAAGGTGTAGATATCTCCATCTCTGAGAGAAGGACTTCCTGCAAGGTTCTGAAAGCTGTTAGGTCTCTTATGAGGAATCAGGGAACCCCTATTGAGGAAGGGGAGGGAAGGCGTACTGTTCATTACCCTCTGGGCAATGATGGTTGATTTCCCTCTTGGAGGGTCAAGGGCTAAGACAGGCTGGCATGAGATGTAAACGCTTGATGTGCAGCACTGCTAATAGGAGGGCAGGGTGATCCCAGCCCAGGCTCATAGAGGGGTCAAGGGGGGCCGCAAGAGGTCTGTAAGGGGAAACCTGAGGTGAAGGGGAAAGGGGAAGGGAAGAGAAAAGAGAGAGGAGGAGGGGGAGGGACCCTTTTGGAGGGCATCCTTATGGGGGTTCGATGGGACTAACGTTAGTGCCCATGTTCCCTGCTTCCCGCTGTTAGATCTTGCACATAGCAGGGTAGGGGAAAAACATTAAAATATTCCCTGTCTCCACTCCTGCATGACTTCTGGACACAAACTGGGGCTGGTCACCTTAGGAGTGAGGTGACAAGGCAACTCAAATAAGCTATAAAAGTGGCTAGGAAGGGTTTGGGGTTTTTCTTGTCCCTTCTTTTGCATGACTCAGGAGGTCCAGGTGATGAGACCACTGGGTTTCCTACCTTAGGTTGGGGTGGGGTAGAGTAGGGTAGAAGTCTACCCTTTTGCCCCATAGTGTGGGCTATCAAAATGCAGTCCTGTTGTGGATGGAGCAGGACTGCGGTGAGTAAGTTGATGCTGAGTCCTGCATGTAAAACAAACATTTATTCAGGTAAAATTTTAGTGGGTGCAGTACTCCAGTATGTGCCCACACGAATCCAGGCTCTAGTGTGAATGGAGCGGATCCTGGTCGAGGTAACTGGGGAGGAAGTGGTCTGAATGCCAAGTGCTCAAGAGTGTATTTCAGCTCTAAAATGGCTGAGCTGATGCCAAAGGAAACACTCTGAGTTTGCTCCCACACCCTTGGCTGTAGTATGAGCAGTGCTGGAAGAGAAGCCCTGGATGCGTTGAGCTAGGGGGTGTATAAGGCCCTGTGAGAGAATAAAGGGCAGTTTGAATCAGACACTGGCAATGAGCCTGGAGGCCAGGGACTGGCAGCAGGTGAGAAAAAGAAAATGGAATGGAGCCCTGGGGTATGGAGAAATGGTCTGGAGTACCTCCACTGCTTTCTGAGCCAGGTCGCCCTTCACTGCAACCTGGGGAATGGGTTTTGGATCCCAGGTGTAGCACTCCCCCTCCTTCTAGCTGTGGACAAGGTCCCACTTAGGGTGTCTGCCACTGATTTCTGAAGGGTTGCTGAGGTGTAGGAGTGTGGGTGAAACTTGAGGGGGTTAGCGTGTCAGCAAGGGCCTCTTTATTGTGGGGGCCACGGTACTTTAATGGGAAGTCTCAGATGTCAGAGGAGATCTTGCAGCCCTGGGGGGGCTGATCCTGCCTCTCGCTTGGCGGGGAAGGCCCTGCTAGGTGCTTGTGCCGTCAGCACTCTTGGTGCTGGCGAGGGCTAGGGGAGTGACTGGGCACCTGTGGGGGAAGTATGCCCAGTGGTCTAAGGGCTGATCTAGGATCCCTTGTACTGCGGAATGGGTGGTCTGTTGCCTCTGCAAACAAAGACCAGCCCTCGAATGGGAGGTCTTGGATGGCCTGCTGCACATCCTGAGGCAGGCCTGCCTCCTGCAGCCAGGCTGCAAGTCTCATAATGATGGCTGAGGCTATACCACAGCTTGCCATGTCTGAGGCATCCCCTGCCACTAAAAGCACATCCCGGGATGCTATTGTGCCCTCCGCTATGAGTCATAGTCTTCCCTGTGCTCCTGGGGGAGAAGATCCTGAAATCTCATGGACTCCCAGATGTCCAATGTATATCTTCCCACTGGTGCCTGGTGGTTTGCGACGTGGAGCTGGAAGGAGGAAGTTGAATACACCTTTTGACCCATAAGGTGGAGCCCTCTCACCTCCCTGGATCTTGGCAGGGGATCTTGGGAATGTTGGCTTCTGCGCCCTAAGGTGGCTTCCATCACCCAGGAGCTTGATACTGGATGGTCAACCAAAAAGGGAAAGTCTTCGGTGGGGCCTGATATTTATGGGATGCTATATCTGAGACTGGAGGAATAGAAGCTGGAATCTGACAGCATACGCTGATGAGGTGGTGTATACCAGGGTGCAACGGTACCACTATCACATCTGGGGAAGAGGTTAACCCCGGATTAAGTGGGGGTCCTGCTCCCCCCCGATGGGTTTGATTTCTAAGCCCATATATGCCATTACATGGCAGAGAAGGTCAAAGTAAGCCGTAGTGTCCTCCTTGTAGGACCACGGCTTGGGAGTTAGAGCCCTATCAGGGGTTGCATGCAACGGTGGAGTGGTCCTGGGCCCCTTGGTACCGTAGGAAACTTTCTGCAAGCTTCCTGTGGTGGGGACCACTTACAAGATCAGTACTGGTAGGTACCTGGTACCAGCAAACCCTCACGGGCCTGCCCGCCCCTGTGTAAGGGGTTGACCTGCTCGGGGAGTATGATATTCCCTGATGCCAAAGTGTTGGGCTTGCACTGGCACCAGTGCGAGGAGCGGCCAAGGTGGTCCGTGCCGACAACGAGGAGGCTCTACAGTGTCAAGGAGAGGAAGAGCGCAGTCTACGACACTTTGTTGTAGAGCCAAGGTTGGTACCAGTGGGCCTTTTCGGGGAGGAAGAGACTCCCTCAGGCTGTGGTACCGGGGAGCTTTCTTGTGCTCCTGAGGGGAGTGGTGGTGAGAGGGCTCCAGTGCTGATCTGCCACGCATAGTTGGCGGCTCCAATGGTGATCCCAGTTCTCTGATAGTAGGCTACCATGCTTGATCCAGGGCCAAAGCACGGTGCCTTTGCTTCCTGTCTTTTAACATCCTTGGTTTAAAAGACTGTCAGATGGAGCAGTCGATAGCCTACTCCAGGCACCGAAGGCACTTCTCGTGGGGGTTGTCCCGTGGGAAGACCTTGCTGCAAGCAGCACAGGGTTTGAAGCCTGGCATTGTAGGAGGCAATTGGGAGTGCTCTTCTGGCTCCAGGTTCATATGCTCAGTAAGAGCAGCGGTTCTCGGTGGAATGATGTCTGCAAACAGATCTTCCAAAGTGAATGGGCAGCTCATGCATGGTAGAACAGACAGGTGCTTGCATTATCTCAAGGAGTGGGCTGTTCCAAAACTATCGCTGTGGACTGAAAAAGGAACTAAGGAGGTTCAGGGTTGGGGCCGTATATATAGCCATGGAAATGGCCAGAAGGGGTGTTGGCCGCCAACCCTTCTCTGACAGACTAGGGCTAAAAAGTTTCCGACCGATTGTGCGCTGTGGCACATAGACACCTAATACTGAATGATGCGACTAGCACTTGAAGAATGACTACAATTAAGAGGTATATGTACACATGCCAGGATGAAGGAGAAGCATTACAACGGGGAGGACAAATGTTAGCAAAATCAATTCAGTTAGGGTAGGGGAGGCCCATTCACACCAATTGATAAGAAGATGAGAATGTGTGAACAGAGACAATTACTTTTTTGTAATGTGCTAACCGTTCCAAATCCCTTTTCAGACCCGATCTGATTGTGTCAAGTTGCAAATCAGTTCCAGAGCTGCTGAAGTCTTTTTCTGAAGTCTGCACAGCAAAGTCTGTTTTCGAAGTGTTTTGTTGAAGTATGGCAACCTTCAAGTCTGCTGCTGAGTGTCCAGGGGGATTGAAGTGTTCTCCTACTGGTTTATGGAAGTTACCTCTTCTGATATCTGATTTGTGTCCATTTGTTCTTTTGCATGAGGACAGTCTGGTTTGGCCAATGTACATGGCAGAGGGACATTGCTGGCACACGATAGAATATATCACATTAGTAGATGTATGGGTGAATGAGCTCTTGATGGTATGGCTGATGTCATTGGGACCTCTGATGGTATCCCTAAAGCTGATGTGTGGGCAGAGTTGGCAGTGGGGTTTGTGGCATGGATAGGTTTCTGAATTAGCAGTCTTATTGCATGGTATTTGTTTGCTTGTGAGTATTTGCTTCAGGTTGGGGGGATCTCTGTAAGTAATGATAGACCTCCTTCCCAAGGCTTGAGAGAGTGTGGAATCGTTTTCCAGGATAAGTTGTAGATCCTTGATAATGTGTTGGAGGTATTTTAGCTGGGGGCTGTGGGTGGTGGCTAGTGGTATTCTGCTGTTTTTTGTTGGATTTGTCCTGTAGTGACTCTTGGGTACCTATCTGGCTCTGTTGATCTGGTTTTTTTTCACTTTTCCAGGTGAGTAGTTTCAGGAATGTTTGGTAGAGAACCTGTGGGTGTTTGTCTCTGTCTGAGGGATTAGAGTAGATCCAGCTGTATCTTAAGGCTACGCTGTAGACAATAGATCATGGACTGTTTCCAGGGTGGAAGCTGGAGGCATGTAGGTATGCATTGCAATTAGTTGGTTTTTGGTATAGGTTGGTGTTAATGTGTCTATCCCTTATTCATATGGTAGTGTCCAAGAACGGGATTTCTTGTGTGGACTGGTCCAGGCTGAGGTTGATGTTTTTGCATGGAAATTGTTCAAATCCTGGTGGAATTCCTCAAGGGATTCTTTCCCATGGGTCCAGATTGTGACAGGCTGCTCCCCAGATCCAGTGTTGTGTGCCACGGTGACCCCCTGATTCATATTCTTGAACCCCAATTTGCCTTGCTTTGCCAAGTGACCACTCACCCTTGATTCATCCCACCCTGACGTGCAGCCGGTCCCAAGCAGTGGGTGTATGCCCTCTGGCTACTCGAGGGACGATCCCCCAGCAAGCACCCCAGGCCCCAGTTACTACACCAGGAGCCACTGTCTGCGGAGATTGGGAGCCACTCCCAATCATCATACACTCAAGTTCGTCCATTTAATAAAGAAATGGATTGTGCCCAGCCCTCTTCACTCACATCCTGTAAAGATCACACAGCTTTAGATAAAAGAACTACTAGTTAATTGATCAGGTTATAATTCTAATTGAAAATATGGCCAATCATGGCAGACTCACAATATAAATGAGTCAGGAAAGACCACAAGAAACTAAAAGGTAAAACACACATACTACCCTAATACTTCTGCTTAAACTGACCTTATAGTTCAAGTTCATGCTCAGGGTGTTCAGCTGTCAGAGGTTCATACAACAAGTCTCTGCCTGTGGCCAGGCAGAGCCCAGATCTTGCTTGAAGTTGTTTGAAGAAGGAGAGCCTTCGGCCAAATCCTCAAAACTTTCCAAGCATTTTTCTTTGTCTCTAAACCTCCTTAACCCCTCCCTTTCTGGGCAGATGTGATCCTTTGTCTCTTTCCAGCCACCTCAATTAGCATATCTTTGTCTCCTTCAGCTTCTTGCCTGCTTGCTGTCAGGAGAGACCTCTCTGTCCCTCTCCCCCATGAGCCATGCTAAACCTGCTACATGTCTGAACACACACATGAAGCTGTAGGAAACACGATGTCATACTACTCATGCAGAATAGGTTATGAACATCCATAAAGAAACATTACATGGTGTAACTGGCAAGAAATCATACAATTACAGTGTACAAATGAACTGAAAAATTATATAGCTCATAACCCAAGGTGCACAGATGTACATCCTGTGACATAGATGATAAAAATGTCATGAGTGTAAGGTAGGTAAAGGAGAGGTACTTGGGGATGAGATTTGAGGAAGTGATGTTTTAGGTCAGCCATAAAACTGCTGGTGTACTGTGGGCCATGTGGGTATCCATTGCTGTTCCACTGACTTGAAAGTATAGATCATCTCCAGATCTGAAGTAGTTGTGGGTTAGAACAAAATCACAGAGTTCAGCTTACCAGGTTACTGTACTTAAACCAAAAACTTCAAAAACAGACTTCAGCATGAAACATGCAGTGCTGGAAGTGATTTGCAAACTTGACACAATGAGATTGGATCTGACTATGGACTTGGAATGGTTAGCACCAATGTTTCCTCAAACTGCATGCAACCCACACAGATGTCACAGATGACTGCGCAGTGTGCGCACAGTTTGTTAGATTCATCTGACCTGCTGGGAGCAGCAGCAAGTCTTGGGACTTTTCAGATCTCCCGCCCTGATCATGCTAAGATGTGTGCTTAGGTTGGGAGCAGCCTGGCTGGGTAGCGACTCAAATGCCCCTGCAGCTCTGGCCAGGTAAAGAGGAAGGGACCCTGGGGTCAGGGAGCTGGTGGGTGGATGGAGAAGGGACCCAGGGGGGTGGGGGCTGGGGTCCAGCGGGGAAGGGCCCAGGGGATTAGGGAGTTGGCAGGGCGGGCGGGTCAGGGAAAGTGCTTGGGGCCAGGAAGTGCAGTATTCACAGTACATGACTGATATCCCTTGTGCAGTTATCAAGTGCTTGTCTGTAGATATGATTTTGGTCTACTTGCCAGCAGAGACTGCATCATTTCTTACCCACTAGAGCAGTGGGTCTCATCAATTTGTGGGTTGCAACACACCCGGCAGTGCTTTACAACTGTACAGGGCACGCTAGCCTACCCGCTCCAGTTTGAGTCCAGCAGTCTCCCCAGCTCTCTGCAACTCACCACTCTAGTGACACAATAGTGTGTCCCAACACAGTGGTTGGGAACCACTTCACTAGAGCTTTAGTCTAAGGGGTACTTCCATGTATAAGAAAACTGGACTAGGAATTCTCTTTCAGTATAAAATTCTGTGAGCTTCTTGCATCTACCACATTTTTAAAGCTGCATTTAGAAAGCATTAGCGTGTGACAAAGGATTCTGACATGTCAATCCAACATAATTAACCCTCTTCATTGCTGGACTGGGCTTTACTGGAAATACTTCAGTCTTTATGTGTACCCTTGCCTTGAAAGAAAAAACGGCAAGTGGGTGGGTCAGGCAAGGGGAACACCACTGAGAAAGCAAGCCAAGCTTTGTGAGGAATGAGGCTGTCCTGAAGTGTGTCAGCCTGTGTACGCTGGTTTGATGCCAAATTGTCTGGGTAAAGGCCATCGCTTCAAGGAGTGGGAGGGATGCTCTATGAGTAAAAGTGTAAATATAAACATTTAAGCTGAAGTACAACATTTTCATACAACCAAGAGAGCAGACCTGCGGTGGTTCAGAAGACATCATCTGTGCATTTCTTTTGAATTAAAGTACTTAGCATGCTGATGTTTCTGGCACCAAAAAAACCTGTTGCTGTGCAGTGCCATGCCTCACAAATTGTCACGCAACAAATACCGTAACTTGCTCAGCTGCATCATCATCTTAGTGGAAACATTGGTTAGCACATTACGAAAAGTAATTGTCCATGTTCACACGTTCTCACCTTCTAATCAGGTGGTGTGAATGGGCCTCTGGTACCCTAGCAGAATTGATTTGCTAGTTCTTGTCCTCCGTATTGTAATATTTATCCTTCATCCTGGCATGTGTATATGTTCCTATTAACTATAATTTGCACTTCATGCATCTGAGGGAGTGTGCTGGAGCCCACTAAAGCTTATGCCCAAAGAAACTGATTGGTCTCTAAGGCGCCACAGGACTCCCATTGATTTTGCTGGACATAGACCAACATGGCTACCCCTCTGGAACTTGTCAGTGGAACTAGTGTAATTCTCCTGATTGGATGTTAGACAGAAATTCCACACAGAGGCTTTGTAACTCACTGTATTAAAATGTCTCGGGGATGAAGATGCAGAGCTAATGAATCTGTAAAGTAATGGATCCATTGGCCAGAGTGCTGAAAAGAGGCAGAAGGATCAGCATGTTTTTTTGGAGAAGCCTTGTTCTATGTGACTATCCAGGACACAATCTTGTTACTTTGGCTGTGGGATGGATGTTTGGATGGAGTATAAATCATATTAGCATATTATAATCAGATTCTGATAATAGAATAGAATAGAATCATAGGGTTGGAAGGGCCCTCATGAGATCGAGTCTAACCCCCTGGGGCCTGAACCCAGGACCTTCTTCAAATGATCATTGTTAGAATGATAATTAGATAATGCCCTCATTTCCTTAGGGAATACTCAATCTGCTCTTAGGTTCCTCTGGGACAGTGGTTCCCAGCCTTTTTCAGGCTGGGGACCCCTTTTAACAAAACAAGAACAAAAACAAAAAAATTTTTGCAGCCTCCCTGGCTTATGTAATCTGCCCTGTGCTGCTCTGGCAGCACCACTGAAATGTACACTGAGCGTTGCTGTCACCACCACCATAACCCATGCCACTGGGAAGCTGAGCCGCGGCAGCTATGGTTCCCTGCCCCCGCCAGGGAGGTATGGCAGCCCTATCTCCTTTTCAGGATCTGGCCACAGGTGGAGAGAGGCAGCTCCGGCAGGGAGCATTGGGGTTGCAGTTGGATTCTGGCTCCAGCAGGGAGAAGTGCTGCACACCCCTTGCAACATGTCCACAGACCCCCGGGGGCCCCTGGACCCCAGATTAAGAACCACTGCTCTGGGAGATGGTGGAGTGACAATTGAGATGCTTCTTGAAATTGCTGGTTAATGGTGGTCAGCATAGCAGAAGGTTATTGATAGACTACTGAATTTAAAAATTCTTAGAAATGTATATTATGTAATAGACTAAACCTATAGATATTAGAAATGCAAAGGACCTGTTTTCCTTTAATTGGCTTTATTATAAATAATGTCTCTGTTTCACAAAGTAAATTTGATATACCGTATATACTAGGGTATAAGCCGATCCTGGCACAAGCCAACCCCCCAATTCTGAGCCCAAAAAAGAAGCTAAAATTGGTGATCCAGGCATAAGCCAAGGTCCCCTTTTGGCCTTGGCTCCTAACCCCCCACCCACTGCTGCTGGCTTCCTCTGGAGTTTCTGACAGCTTCCCTACCCCCAAATCTCTGCTGCTGCTTTTCCCTTGCCCCTCTGCTGTCCATTCCTCACTCCGGCCCTCCTGCTCTGCCCTTTCCTCACTTCCGTCTCCCCTGCTGCCCCCTGCTCTGCCGTTTCCTCACTGCTGTCACCCCTGCTGGCCCCCCCCCCACTGCTGCCCCCTGCTCACTTCTCATTTACCTCACTTTTGCCCCTTCCTCCGCCCTTTCCTCACTGTTGCCCCCTTGCTCCCACCTGCTCTGCCCTTTCCTGACTGCTGTCACCGCTGCTGCCCCCTGCTCTGCCCTTTCCTCACTGTTACCCCCCTGCTCACTTCTCAGTTTCCTGCTGCTGCCCCCTGATCCTCCTGCTGCCCCCCGCTCTGTCTCTTTCCTCACTGCTGTCCCCTGGCTCTTCACTGCTGCCCCCCTACTCACTTCTCAGTGCCCTGCAGTTGCTCCCTTGTTCCCCAACACCCTTTCCATCCCTTTCCGCATCACCCTCCAACCCCTGCTGCCGCTCTTCCCAGCCTGCCAGGCCCCCCCACCAAATCCCTGGTCCCTGTCGCTGCTTCCCTGGGCTCCCCAAAAACCCTAGGTCCTCCTGTTGCTTTCCCCGGACTCCCCGGCCACCCCCCCAAATGACCAAGCCCTGCTGCCCCTTCCCTGCTCTCTCTGAACCCCCTCCCAGCCGTCCCATCACTTTCCCCAACTCCCCGACCCCCTCCCCAATCTCCACTCCCTGCCACCACTTCCCTGGCCTCCCTGAATCCTCCCTGAATCAATGGCCAGGCCAACCCCCGCCCCAGGGCCCCCTTACTTGGCCGCTCCAGACGCCGGGCTTCCTTCCTTACTCCAGCCCCAATCCCCACTGGCTGCCCAAGATGGCCGCCCGGCAACACTGGGGCTCCGGCCTGCGTCATGGTCAGGGAAACTGCTGGCTGGGGCTGTCTACCATATTCTCTCGAGTATAAGCCAAGAGCCTGTTTTGAAGCCAATTTTTAGGCACAAAATTCTCAGCTTATATGCGATGATATACGGTAAAGAAAAAACAAGTGTGAATATTCCTATGCACTTCAGAGCTCAATTTAGAGCCTTCTGGATAGGCAATCTGCTTGGTCCTTTTTTAAGGAACATGTAATAAATCTTCTTTGCTCTGTATAGTGCTCACATAGATTATAGATGTAGGATTTGCTAAATTTTAAATACTACTGTTTTTGTTGTGCTCTTTTCATGAGGGCCTTTGTAAAAAGTAGAAGCAAGGAGTCCCGTGGCACTTAAAAGACTATCAGATTTATTTATCGCATGAGCTTTCATGGGAGAAAATCCCAATTTGTCAGACGCTTTGAAGCGTCTTCATAACGTCTGACGAAATGGGATTTTCTCCCACAAAAGCTCGTGCAATAAATCCATCTGATAGTCTTTAAGTGCCATGGGACTCCTTGATTCTTTTGCTGAACCAGACTAACATGGCTGCTCCTTTGGAACTTTGTGAAACATATGTTTTGTGTGTTTTACAGGCAGTATGAAACAGTAGTTCCACTCGAAGATTCTGTTGTGACGGAAGCAACAGCAACTCTCCAGGAATGGGCTGTCCTCTGGAAACAGCTGTATGTGGTGGGTACACTGAGAGCTTTTTTTTGTTTTTTTGTTTTATGTTTTTAAATTTTACCATGTGTAGAAGCAAGTGCTGTGTTGTACAGCATTAAGTCTAAGAAATTATTGCTGTAAATGTGGCATCTTGGAAACATGCGGAATAATGTTAGGAAATTATGTGAGGACTGGTTGACTAGAAGTTCTTCGACAAGCAGTGCTCCCGACTGCTCCACTCTGCGTTATTCCCACGGTACCGCGCTTTGCATTGGATTCTTTTACGTAGCAGTGGCTCCGTTGGTGGAGAGAGAGAGGAGGCTGAGGCTGTGTCCCTTGGTGTTCCCGCCAATGATGACGCCAGCACCTCGCTCTCCCCAACTGTCACCTCAGTTCCTTTCTACCGCCCTCCGGCTCCGCATGGAGTAAGCGGTGGCTCCTTCACTGTAAACAAATAAGGAACACTCATGTGAGCCAGACTCACCTCAAACCGTCTTTTAAGAAGAAAGAAACAATAATAACTAAAAAAAAAAAAAAAAAAAAAAAGAGAGAGAATAGAAGAAGAAATGCCGCAGTCAGCAATGCCACACGCTGCTGGCTTTAAATGCTGCACTGCCTGCAACGGACCTATGCCGGCCTTGGATGGACGAGACATGCATTATATGCTTGGGCGAGGGACACTTGTCCCACAAATGCCCTCATTGTCGTAACCTTAACTCCCGTGCTGGGAAGGAAAGGGAGAGAAAGTTAAAACTTTTACTTTTGGAGGGTTCACTCCGTCCCTCCTCTGATCCTGGCGCCTCCTCTCAGGGCTCTGAGGGAGAGCGCAAGCGGCACTCCACCCTTTCGTCCCCAGTACCTTTAAAAAAATCAAAAAGGACTGGGCTAAAATCAAAAAACTCGCAGCAGGAACCCACAAATCGGGTGAACCCTGCGAGGGCAGCTGAGCCGGCAGGATCTAGTGTTGCCTCGCTGACAGCGGAACCGATAGAAACACCGGCAACTAGCAACTCACTACCACCGCCACCAACAGCGGAGCCGCCATCTCCTTCGGCACCGCTTCTTGTGCAGGGCTTTGCCTCCCCTCAGGCACAGGGTGCACACCCGCTACCGGCGCTGCAGCCCTTGTCACTCAGGCTGCCCCAGGCACCGCAACAGGCACCCTTTGCACTGCCTCCTCCGGCACCGCTTCTTCCGTTGACCCCAGTGCCTCAGATGCAGCAACAACTGCCGCTCTCGTTAGCAGCCCCAGTTCCGCAACCCGTTCCAGCCATGGTATCGGCCACATCGCTGCTTCTGGCACCGCAGTCTACAGTGCCTCCTCCTCCCGCGCACAAGAAACAGCCGCGGAAGACTAAACATACAGTCAGGGAACAGGAGCTTGTGATCCACTCTGCTCCGCCATCACCACTATTCCAAACTGACTCTTCGAGTAGTAATCTATCCAGGAGGTCCAGTCCTATGACCGCTTCTTCATCGTCCTCAGCATCTTCAGCATCTCCCCCGGCTTCACCTATGAGCCACAAAGCCACAGCAGTCCAGCCTTCTACCCACATCGCTTACCCTTATCCTTACCCACCATGGATGCTCTTTCCACAGGCTCCAGGCATCACTTATCCTATATGGCCGTATCAACAGTTTCAGTACCCTACAAATCTCGGACCAACACATCACCGCCCCAAACGGGTCTAGCCCATTCCAACATAACGGCCGTTACCACCACTGCAGAGCCCCCACCGGACACCCTGCAACAACCGTCAGCAGACTACCTGAAGCAGTTCAGAGATCTCTTCAAGCGGGCTGCTGTCGCTATGAACATCTCTCTTAACGACAGCCCTACTCCACAACATAAACTGTACAAGATTCTTCAGGCATCTGTCCCCAACAAATTGGCGCTACCCATGGATGAAGGAATAATGCAACCTGCAATGGACATATGGCAAACTCCGGCTTCCATCCTTCCTTCTAATAAGAAATCTGACAAGAAGTACTTCATTGCCCCCAAGGGCAATGAATTCCTTTTCAACCATGCACAACCGAATTCCCTCGTAATCGAGGCGGCAAACCAGAGGACCAGACAATCGTATAACAAAACTAGTTCCACCAACAAGGAGGACAAGAAGCTGGATTCTCTCGGTCGCAAGGTTTACACCTCTGCAGCCCTCCAGTTAAGAGTAGCGAACTATACAGCGCTGCTCTCCAATTACGACCATGAGCTCTATTCTAAACTCTCTGAGCTCACCGACTTCATTACACAAGAAAAACGGGATCAGTTCGACCTCCTACTTACCAAGGGCAGACTGGTAGCCAAGACGGCACTCCAGGCCTCTCTTGATTCAGCCGATGTTGCTGCATGAACTCTTACCATGGCAGTAGTCATGTGCCGCGCCTCTTGGCTCCAGGCTGCAGACCTGCCCAAACAAATGCAGCGTACAATTGAAGACCTACCTTTTGACAAGGATAATTTATTTGCCAAGTCTACTAATGATGTAATGCACGACCTCAAGGACTTCCGTGCAACACTCCGTACACTGGGGATCTTTCCCACAGTCTCACGTTGTAAGTTCTACAGGAGTCAACCCCTTACGACGAAATACCCACACAACCAGTACAACCGCAGAGCGGATAATTATAAAAATAAACTAAGACAATCGTGTCGCAACAAGCAGCCTTTCCAAACAAATCGAAACCTGCAATCCACAGACACAAAACATCAATTTTGATGCCTTGGTCGAGGGAACTACCAGCCATACCCTCCCCAAGGTACAAACGTCACCATCTACACACCTAATCTTCAAGGACAAGCTGCATCCGTTTTTACATCAATGGCAGCAGATCACATCCGACAGATGGGTGCTAGAGATCATACAAAAAGGGTACTCCATCCCCTTTCTGTCGAGACCGAAGCCCCAACCCCCTTCCCCGTCCCTCTTCAGAGACCCAATTCATGTACAATACCTGCACGAGGAGATTCACCATCTTCTCCACATTGGAGCCATCGAATGGGTCCCTCAGGACCAAACAGGGAAGGGTTTTTATTCCCCATATTTTTTAACCCAGAAGAAAACAGGGGGCTGGCGACCAATATTAGATCTCAGATGCCTAAATGTCCACGTCTAAGTCAAAAGATTCAGGATGGTGACTCTACCCAATATCCTATCAGCACTTCAGCAGGGGGATTGGCTGGCCTCCCTCAATTTAAAGGACGCATATTTCCACATCCCTATAAGTCCACCCCACCGCCGCTTCCTTCGATTCCTGTTTCTCCATCATCATTATCAATACACGGTCCTCCCCTTTGGACTTTGTACAGCACCAAGGGTGTTTTCCAAGGTCATGGCACCGGTGATCGCCTTCCTGCGCAAGCAACACATCTCCATTTTCCCTTATCTAGATGATTTCCTCCTAAGGGCCTCGACACAACAACAGACCCACCACATAATCCAGATTACAATGGACCTGTTCAGCTCTCTAGGTCTTCAAATAAATCTCGAAAAATCTTGTCTTCAACTGACACAAGAAGTTCACTTCATTGGTGCCCGCATCCATACCCCATCAGCAAGGGCTTTTCTCCCCATGGACAGGTTCCTCAACTTACAACAGTTGGCTACCTCCATCCAGGATTCCCCAATCACCACAGTACACACTTGCATGCAGATGCTTGGCCATATGTCGGCCACCACTTACCTGGTCCATCATGCTCGTCTGCGCATGCGTCCCTTTCAGTTGTGGTTCCTATCCCAGTTCAAACAGCATCGACACGCCCTCAATCGACCTCTAGCCATCCCAGCCACAGTCAAGCACTCTTTAGCTTGGTGGACCAACAGCAACAATCTCCTGCAGGGAGTACCCTTCTTTCCACCTCAACCGGTTATGACCATCACCACAGATGCCTCCCGCAACGTCTGGGGGCCTACCTCCAGGATTGGATGACACAGGGCAGATGGCAATCAACAGACATGCCCGCCCACATAAACTTACTCGAACTAAGAGCGGTTTTACGGGCCTGTCAATACTTCCTTCCCCTAATCTCCGGGAAGACGATCAGGATTCGTACGGACAAGAGATCATGCATTTATATAAATCGCCAGGGGGGCACTGTCACGGAGAACCCAGAAAAGCCTCTTGGATCCCCTCTGTTCACAGCCCACCAGGGATTCTGCTACGGTGGAGCTTTCTCCCATTCACCAGGGTCTCCATGCTACCTGTAGCCAGCTTCCCAAATCCAGGCCCAGAGAGTCCGATCCTTGCTCTGTCTGGTCTCCCTTGGGGGGGGGGGGGTTCCTCCCTCTACGAGGGTCGCAGCCGTCCCAATCAGCAGTGACACTCAGCCAGTGTAGCAGTCAGAGGGTTTATTAGCAATCCACTTTGCACAGCAGCTAGGACAGTTGGCTCTCAGATCACCTAGGAGGGCAGATAGTAAACCCCCAGGACAAGCCCCGGAGGTCCTGCCCCTCCGACCTCCATCTTCCTTCTTCCCCTCTCTCCCCTTTGTTCTCCTCTCTATCCAGCTGCCCTGTCCCTGGTCTAAACCGGCCACAACCTGTCACCCCCAGGGGGTCCAGGTAAGGTCGCACTAAAGCCTCTTCCCCCCTAGTGGTACCTATAGTTATCACACCCCTGTGTCCCATCACCAGAATACCATCACCAAAGAACAGGAACAGAAAAGAAGAACCACAGTAACCCAAGAGGTTTTCTTACTTCATCACAGGCACCAAATCACAGGACCTATGCCTCGAGGCGATGGAGCTATGGAATCTGTGCCCACGGCATTCAATACACCTTGTCGCGGAGTACCTCCCGGGCAAAGACAATACACTAGCAGATTCTCTCAGCCGCTCCTTCCCCAACCATCACGAGTGGGAATTATGCCTCAATATTCTACAGGCAATATTCCATCAATGGGGCTCGCCCCTCATCGACCTCTTCACCACAGAGGGGAACAGGAAATGCCCTCAGTATTGCTCTCGAGCGGGGCACGGTCATGCCTCAAGAGGCGACGCTTTCTCTCAGCATTGGGGCAACGCACTTCTCTATGCTTTCCCCCCAACACTATTAATCCCTCGAGTCCTGTCCAAAATACAGCAGGATAAAGCACAGGTCATTCTAATTGCCCCAGCATGGCCACGTCAACCGTGGTACACGCAGCTACATACGCTGTCCAGAGCACAACCTATAACTCTACCCCTTGTCCCAGATCTCCTATCCCAGAACCGCAGGACTCAACGTCATCAGTACCTCAACAGACTCCACCTGACCGCATGGCTGCTTGATGGTTCAATAATTTAGAGAACAGGTGTTCACATACTGTTAAAAACATCTTACTAAACAGTAGAAAACCTGCCACACGCATTACTTACCTGCAGAAATGGCACCGCTTCTCCTCCTGGTGTTCCGCACAAGCCATTGATCCACGCATAGCGCCGCTCCTGCTCATCCTGGAATATCTGGCGAACCTGAAAGAGACAAAATTTTCGGTCAACACAATGAGAGTTACACCTAGCAGCTATCTCTACATTTCATGACAGTGTAGATAACATCTCAACCTTTGCTCACCCCACCTCCAAACGATTCATGCTGGGTTTGCAAAACCTTTCCCCGGACGTTTGCCCCCCGGCACCCCCATGAGACCTTCCCAAAGTTCTAAGGATGCTCATAGGAGCCCCATTCGAACCTCTAGCCACATGCACCTTACTGCACTTATCCATGAAGGTCGCCTTTCTTGTGGCTATAACTTCCACACGTCGAGTGGGAGAGATAGCAGCCCTCGTGGCGCACCCCCCATATACTGTTTTTTACAAGGACAGGGTGTCATTGAGACCCCACCCAAAATTCATCCCTAAGGTGGCTTCTTCATTTCACATCAACCAGACTATCAACTTACCTGTGTTTTATCCAAAGCCACATATGACATCGCAACAAAGAGCGCTGCATACATTAGATGTCAGGAGAGCCCTTTCTTTTTATCTGGAACGGACACAGGCCTTCCGAAAGACTCCCCTGTTATTTGTCTCCACCGTCGAACGTTCCAAGGGCCAACCTATCTCCAAACGCAGGCTATCCACCTGGATCTCCTCTTGTATTAGGGCGGCCTATGACACCTCACATTCCGCTCAACCTGCCTCCGTCCGCTCTCATTCTACACGGGCTATGGCATCATCTTTGGCCTTCCTAACGAAGGTGCCTCTACATGTCATGTGCCAAGCAGCAACTTGGTCTTCCACAGACACCTTTGCCAAGCATTACGCTCTAGATCAGCTCTCTGCCATGGACACTGCAGTGGGACGAGCAGTGATCGACTCAGTTCGACCGCCATGTTCCGAAGTACCGATCTCCAGGAGTAGTAACTGCTAACAGTCACCCAGAGTGGAGCAGTCGGGAGCACTGCTCTTCGAAGAAGTGGAGGTTACTCACCTTCGTGCAGTAGCCGAAGTTCTTCGAGATGCGTGTTCCCGACATGCTCCACTCTGGGTTATTCCCGTGGTACCGCGCTCTGCATCGGATTCTTTTACGTAGCAGTGGCTCCGTTGGTGGAGAGAGCCTCAGCCTCCTCTCTCTCTCTCTCCACCAACGGAGCCACTGCTACGTAAAAGAATCCGATGCAGAGCGCGGTACCGTGGGAATAACCCAGAGTGGAGCATGTTGGGAACACGCATCTCGAAGAACTTCAGCTACTGCACGAAGGTGAGTAACCTCCATTTTGGGACATGTGCAGCTGCTGTTGAGAGTATATTGAAACTGTGGCTCCTCTCAGTACCTCGAAAAAACCAAGCCTTACCTATCTAAAATGTCCATAGTTAAAATCTGATGATAATTTTATACTGATTAATCATTTTACATTTTAAAGTATTCTTATGATATCTGTGTGTGAGTGGCCCTGTTTAACAACACATGGACTTCAAGGACTACTTTGAAAACTTTTCCATCTATGACTCTGAAGGATTATTCTACACAGTTTGTACATATAAATTTTTCATATTTCATCACATAGCTTTTTCAAAACTTACCTAATTGGTGCTCAAAAGAAGAGAGTCCTGACAAAATGATTTCTGACTGACACCAGTGTCTTCAGAAAAAAAAAATGTTTAAAATAAGTTAAGATGATACTTCTTGACTTGATATTTCTTTTAAAATTAACTTCCTCAGTAAATTTCTTGTTTACATTTAATGCTACATGATGGTGCCAGTTTTCTGAGTGCACAGAATTTTGAGAAATAACTGATTTGATCCTATGGTCAAACAGAACAGCAAGCAAGGAAAGGCAGCTTGCATATTTGAAAACGTTTACTTTCGTTTTCTTTTATTGGCTGTTGAGCTATCATTACTATATCTGCTGTATTTGGGCCAGGGACTCCAGGTGAGTAATTCATGAAACTCCCTTTGCCTTGAAAGGAATATCTCCATGTGTTGCTGGTGTGACTTTGCTCCCTCATTAAGCCTGAGCATTAGTAGTCTATATGCTATCTGGAGTAGCTAGTGTAAAGCTTGAAGAAATAGGGTAGTACTAGCTGGGACTAACTGTTGCCACATAAGGAGGTGATTAGCTACAGTGGTGTTGCACCCAGACAAAGTGTTAATATAAATGAGAGAAAAAAAAGGTTAGTATTGAATAAACAAAACAGGGGAACAAATACCGCGAAGTATCAAAACGTACGACGAATAGATAAGGAAACATTAGTAGATGTCTCTCTTCTTCAGTCATAAGTACCTAGAGATGACAGCATTCATTTGTGTGGGTAGTCTGCAGTCAGCTTCTAGCGTCTGGCATATCTTGCTTCAGCTGTTTTTGATTGGCGCAGAGGAGCACGTTCTTTTTCTAGAAATGACCTCTCTCCAAGTCTGCTCAGTGTAGCATTAACTAAGTCATTGTTGTAACATAGTGTTTTCAGATAGCTTTGGGGGTAAACGTAATACGGGGTGGAAACACAATAAATTTTCCAATTTAATGTTACTGTATTATTGTATCTCTTTAAACATGTAAGAAGCTTTACCAACAGTGTAAAACACTTAATTTCAGACATATTATCCGCATTTTACATATGGTGAAACTGAAGTATGGAGAAGTTAAGCCAAGTTTAATTTGGTCAAGGCTGCACATTGAATCAGTGACAAAACTGAGACTTGGATTCAGCAGCTCCTGGCTTTCAGGCCCACACGCATGCCATAGTGACACATAGGTGCTCATTTATCTACAAGTGCTTAAAATGTTTGTGTAAGAGATCATTTGTAAACACTAGACTGCTGTAGGCAGAACTAGCAGAAATATTAAATTGTACGAAAACTGTAATTTGAACATTTTTGTAAAAGCCTCAATTCATGTATTATTTTGATTATGCAGTAATGAAGGATGTTGTTGCTGTACTGAGTTCAGATGCTAGGAAAGTCCCATACAATGGTCATCATTAAAAAACTAAGTTTACTATGGAGTTATTCTAAGGCAGGGACGTCAAAGTCATTTGCTACGTCAGGCCAGATTTGACTTAAATGTACTTCAAATGAGCTGTACATACCATAAATCTCTTTTGCGCGTGCGCTCTCTCTCTCTCTCTCTCTCTCTCTCTCTCTCTCTCTCTCTCTCTC
>ML681978.1:3184118-3194691 GCA_007922195.1 Podocnemis expansa
CTCTCTCTCTCTCTCTCTCTCTCTCTCTCTCTCTCTCTCTCTCTCTCAGGGAGTGAGTGTGGTCTTGCAGAATGTAGTCTTGCATACCTAGTGATGTCACAAGACCTGACACCGTGGCATTACGGAGTGCTTGGTATGCTAGACTCCACACTGTCTCTCTCTTAGGGAGAGAGTGTGGTCCAGTTGAACGTAGTCTTGGGTCAGATGGAATTGGTTCGTAGGCCACATGTTCAACACCCCTGTTCTAAGGGTTTGTCTACATTGTGATATTTGAACTTCAGTTGTTCAGGAGCCAACTTAGCAATCAACAGTATCCAAAAGAGCCACAGTTGTGTGAATTCATTGTTTCATTTTCTGTAGTACTATAAAACAAACAAGGAGTCCTGTGGCACTTAAAGACTAGGACATTTATTTATTGCATGAGATTCTGTGGGAGAAAATCGCACTTCGTCAGACACTGTGAAGATGGGGGAGCTTACAGAATGGAAAGAAAATAAATGCAGGTGGATGTAAGTTATGGGATCAGGTCACACTGTAACAGTGAATCAAAGCAGTTGTTAAGATTCAAACATGGGAGAACAGCATATAGAGGGAGATGAGGTCAAATCACCTGTTGTAATGAGAAAAAAATCCAAACTCCCTATTAAGGCCTGAATCAGTGCTGTCAAATTTGCAGATAAATTTGAGCTCTGCAGCTTCTGTTTGAAGCCTTGATCTGGTATTGAGCACCACAATTGGTAAATTGTCAATGGAGTGATCTGGAAGATTGATTTACTAATTGCAGTGCTCAGACAGATGGATACCAGATCAAAACTTCATCGAAAAGCTGCAGAATTCACAGTTATTTTCAAATTTGACTGCATTGCTTCAGGTCTTAATAGGGACTTTGGATTTTTTTTCTCGTTACAACAGGTGATTTGACTTTAAATTTCTTTATATGCTGTTCCACCATGTTTGAATCTTAACAAGGGCTTTGATTTGCTATTACAGTGTGATTTGATCCTATGATTTACACTTCCCTGCATTTACCTCCTCCCATTTTGAAAGTTCCCCCATCTTCCAAGTGTCTGATGATGTGGGATTTTGTCCCACGAAAGCTCATGCAATAAATAAATTTGTCAGTCTTTTAAAGGTGCCACGGGACTCCTTGTTTTTATACTGAACTCCATGTAGACTAACATGGCTACCGCTTTGGAACTTGGCAACATGCAAGGCATATAGTACCACATATATTCATATTTGAACAGTATGACAGGAAGTATTTAAATTTATATATAATAAATAAAATTCTTCCGGGAAAACGACTGAGCAAATATTTTATCAGTTACAGTTGGTTAATAACATAGTAAAAACATCCTGATTTGTTAATAACATAAACTGGCTAACAATTAAATCACACAGTGTTTTAATATCATGTGGTGCCAAAAGTCATTGGAGGTGCCTTGAAGAGCCACTTACAAGCCTCATTCTGAGTACCACCAGTCTATGCAGTGAAAGCTATGTACAGGCTAGCCCAGTGGTTTCAAAGTTTTTTCTCAAGACTCGGTTGAAAAAAATCATGTATACCTGAAACTCAACAATTATATTTTTGAGAAATGCATTTCAGTCTTTCAGCGGCGGTAGTGGGGGGTGTTGCAACCTAGTGCCAGAGTGTTTGTGACCCAGTACTGGGTCCTGACCCTAAGATTGAAAACCATTGTACTAGCTCAGTGGTTTTTTAACTATTGGTCGGGACTCAGTACTGAGTCACAGACACTTGGGTACTGGGTCATGGAGACCCTTCTACCTTTACCGAAAGACTGGAGTGTATGGCTGTTAGATGTAATTGTTGGGTTGCAAACATAGATTTTTTTTCAACTGTCTCCTGAGGAAAAAAAGGTTGAAAAATTACTGGACTAGCCTACCTGAATTAGCAAGAGTAGGTAATGAAAGCAGTGAAGGCAATGCAATATGGGCTTCAGCATGTGCTCAGGAGCTGTCTGTGATGCATTTTAATATTTGTGTTGAAGCATGTGCTGTGGTTTCTTCACTGTCATTACCTCTGGTAGCTGGATTTAGTCAACATGATGTAGGATTACTCATGCACAGCTTTATCTGTATAGACTTGTCCTAAGTACAAGGAAATAACTGTGATGTATCAGATACCCATGCGATACTTTGGCAAATGATTACTTGAGAGTCAAATAAGCAAAGAGTTCTGTGGCACTTAAAAGACTCTCAGATTTATTTATGGCATGAGCTTTCATGGGAGAAAATCCCACTTCCTCAGCCGCTTTGATGAAGTGGGTTTTTCTCCCTCAGAAATTCATGCGGTAAATAAATTTGTTAATCTTAAGCAAGGAGTCCTGTGGCACTTAATTTTGCTGAACTGGACTGACATGGTACTTGGTACTTGGTATTAGTGATCACTGCACTTAGAGACCTGCAAAACAAAATATGAAGTCCCTCTCCAACTGAGTATGCTTGGATGTCTCCCTCCTGAATTTTTATTACTGTATTTGTTTCACAAATTTTTATTTGAAAGGCCAAATGCATTTTAATTAAGTAGTCCTTGAACAATTAGAATGCACTGTAAGATTTGGTTATATCTTCTAGATTTGTGAATTAGAGAGTAGGAATAAAGATGTGACCTCTCAGCCATGTAAAATTATTTTGAAGTTGTGCTCAAATGTTTTGATTAATTTTTTTATATACAGTCTGCAAAAATATTGATGATATCTAGAAATATATAAATATGCTTATATTTGGAGTTAATTTTGTGACTGGTGAGGGGAAAATACTTCATGTTCATAGAGAAGCTGCGTGGCTGCTCTCTGAATAACTCATAATGTATATTCTATCTTCCCTTTTTATTTTCTTTGAGATGACTGTTTTACTGAATCAACACCATGGTGAAATGTTTGAAATACCATACGGTAAATTCTCTTTCTAGATACAGTATTTTTGCTGTTGTGTGAAGCAGCAGTGGATACTGAGATTTAAGAGAGCTCACTTTTGCCTCTTTAACAAACATGACATTCTAACAGTAGTGTTTGATGAACATAATTTAATGTACTATAGTTTCTCACAGAAATATCTCTCTTCACAAAACATTTCCCTTGTATTTTTCTTAGAATTGTGTAAATCTTGGCTGCAAATCTTTAAGAGTACTTAGTGCATTAATGTGCTTCCCTTCACTTCATAAAGCAGCCCCCTCCTGTGTCTGTTTGAACTTATGGCTTCTAACTGAAGCCCCATTAACTTGCTAGGGAGTCCATATGTTTAGCTACCTGGCTGACAACAGGAAAATTTCAACAGTTAGAAGGGTGTATATAAGGGCTATAGAAGCAGTTATAAAACTCTCTTTCATGAAAAAATAAGGAGATGGAAATTTTCTACTGTTTTCTTAAAATCTTAACTATTTACTTCTTTCCCTGTGCCCTTTCTCCACACTGAACATTTCTGCAATGAGAACTTTGTGGGCAAGTACAAATATTCAAATATTTAGTTGAAAAGAGTAAATGGATTAGTAACGTATCTCCTAAGTGAGGTTTGTTTTTTTATTTTGAATTTCAGATGGCTTTTTGTTAATAAAATACTTTCATGCAATCTAGAAAGGAATTAACTATTAGTTAAATGAAAAGAATAAATTTCCATTATAAAGATAAATTGCTAAAGGTCCTTATCTGTTAAATAGATTTCCATAGTATAAAATAAAACCACATTTTCTTCTTGAAATGCTGGTTCCTTTGTGTATTCCACCATGACTGTGCCAGTGTGTTCTATGTGCTTGAAGATGGAGAATTCTTGCAGGTGTCTGTTGATTCATGCATGTGCTCTTGCTTTCCTCATGTTTCCATCCAAAGGTATAAAGTGCAGACTGAACTGACTCCCCCCACCCCCCGGTTCCTTTGTACCAGTGCACAGCCTGGATCAGAATCTACAGTATCCAGAGTTTTTTCCTTTGATTACTCTGATCTATAAATATTTCAGAGGTGGCCTCAGTGCCTTATTATATGTAATTCTTTATAATGAGTAAATTTTAATAGTTTTATAGTCTTTTGGGAGAGCATTTTCTAGTTTGGGGGCTGCCATTCCCCGTTCTCCGCACCTCATTACAGCTATTGGGTTGTATGCAGAATGCTGGGCTTCAGAAAATGTATATTCTGCCCCCATTCCCTCTTGATCAGCAAGGATTACCAGTACCGTTTATACCCTTTCAAAGAGTTACACGTTGTGGCTTGGTTGAAATATCTGCCTCTTTTCCTTAGCCAGACCTGTGAGGCGATGAATCTCTGGTTTAGAGAACACCTCAAGGAGAAGGCCTTGAAGGCTACAATCACACCTAGGCTGAGGTCTTCGCTCTTCCCCCCAGTATGTTGGGCTACACTGACACAGAACACAGCTGCTGCCATGAGGTTTGACTCTGTTTCAGGAGAATCCATGCCTGTGGACTCTGACCAGCTGCCTTTATGCAGCAAGGTTGCCTTCCCAAGCATAAATGTGAGTCTCTCTCTCTCAGTCTAGTTTGAAGATGTCTGATACAGCTCTGCCTATATGGACAGTATATATTTGTCCCACCTGTAAGGACTTGGGACATACTAAATCTCAGAGCCATGACAGTAAAGACTGTAAGACCAGAACTGTACCGCTGCTGGTCCCCTGTACCAGCCACATCTACTCTCCACTCCACTGGTACATTCAAGTAAAAAAAAAAACAAATGAACAAACCAAAAAAACCCCTATTCAAGTCAGGATCTGTAAATTCTGGTGTGATCAGAGCTACTCTTGTCAGTATAGTCACTGTCTAACATGCTGATCACACAAAGTCTCCCTGCTCCAATCCATTTGAAATGAGCGGATTGAACCCCTCTCACTCCAGGGATATCAGAGACACTACACTGAAGGATGTCTTTGCTCTTCCCAAGCTTCAGTTTCCATCATAATCAGACCCTTCGCTCACTGGGAAGGTTGGGACTCCCCCAGGGGATGCTGCTGTTGACAGAAGGCTATTCTCTTTTCAGTCTGCCAGCTGTACCTTTCCTCTGTTGGAATTGTCAGAAGCACCATGGAATCTGGATAGTATCTTTTCTTCCTTGAGAGAATCTGAACCACTGGTGAAGCCACCACGTTCTTTTCCAAGAAATGTTAGCCCAGACATGAGAATCTAGAGTCTACTGGTACCAACTTACTGCTCAACATTTACATCAGACTTTGGGTTGTCCATGCCTTGGGGATTCCTTCCCGAACAATCATACTGACCATAATGAGAAACAGGATTTCCTTTGACAGATGTAGAACATCCATACATTCTCTCAGGGAATCACTCCATTACTGGCCTTCTGAGGGCATTATAGAGCCGCCTCCTGATCTTATGGAAGAGCAGGATTATGGACTGGTTTCACCTCTTCATCTCCCAGTGAAGCAGTCATCCCAGTATCTCCTCCTTCTCCAGATGACCATAAATCAGGGCTCGACAAATCCAGGTCGCCATGATGCGCTAGATGCGCCACAGTACTTAAGAAGCTGAATGTCCGCTTGAGCCTTTAAGAAAAAAAGCTGCCAGCACCACCACTTTCAGTGCTCCTGCCCCACCACCAGCATCTCTTAAAGCACCCTTGGCAGGGCCCTTTTTTCAGTGGCGAAGGGGCTTTTCATACCACAGCACTGCCAAAACTGGTGGTAGCTTTTTTCCAGCAGTTGGTGGGAGGGGGGAGTTCTCAAATGCCAATGGTTCAACTGTGTGCCTTAGTTTTTGGGCTGGCCTTTAGGTGGGCAGCACATTTCTCAATGCCTGTCATAAAGAATTTAAGAATTTATTGCACAGGTTGCCAGCAGAACTCCAGATCTCTCTGTAGGAGTTCCAGGACTCTCAGCACAAACTCCAGGATATCGTACAAACCACCAGATCCAGTCAAATATGCTTCCCCTTAGTGAAGCTATTTTTGAATCTTCTAGTGCACTCTGACATAAACCAGCTTCATGTGCCCCTTCTTCCTCAGGGGCGGAGAAACGCTGTTTCTTTTTGCCTAAATGAGTAGATTTTCTCTTTACCTAACATTTACCAAGCTGTCTGGTCATCCAGGCAGTCAGAGATCTTTTAAATCTTTAAACCATGAATTTAGGACTTTAATACCTCAGTCATATGGTAGCAGTTGATTTGAGGAGTGGGTATGTGAGATTCTGTGGCCTGTGTTGTGCAGGAGATCAGACTGGATGATTGTAATGATCTCTTCTGACCTTACAGTCTGAGATCTAGACAGAGTCTCAAATCTACTACTTCTGGGGAGGCTAAATGTCTACTGTTGGCTAGGAAGAAAGGGTTTCATATCTACTAGGTTTCAGTTTCATACAGTGAACTATCAAGTACAACTTTCTCAAATATTCCAAATTCACAGATTTTATAGACAAGATAAACAGCAAGACAGAGCTCACTTTCAGGCTTTTATTAAAGAAGATAAGCTTGTGGTCAGAACCAGCCATTAGTGGTTAATGCAGCAGACCCATCATCTATTCTGGATCGTTGACAACAGTCATTGTGAAGTGCTGTGTGTCCTGAATACACATGTAGAGCCCTGCACGGATACAAGTAAGTATATCTGTGCCTGACCTGCATCCACAAGAAATGGTCTGTGGATAGCCGTGTTGTATCTGCGGATGCGGATATAATGCGGATATCCGCATATTTGCAGGGCTCTAGCTCTGTGCAGATAAAAATATGTGGATCTGTATCCGATCTGCATCTGCAAGAAATGGTCCATGGATATCTATGTTGCATCCGCAGATGCGGATATACGGCGAATATCCGCAGATTTGCAGGGCTCTATACATGTGCTATAATTTGCCAGGGAGATCCAAAATATCATGGAAGCCTTGCCTTTTGATACAGTCCACTTCTTCAAGGGGAAGGCAGATGATTTCTTGCGTATCTGAAATCATTCCAGGGTCACCTTCTGCTCCCTGGTAATATGTACACCTGTTGTGAAGGGGAAGTGTTGCAGACTGCCTAAAAAATGACTGACATGACAACAGTTTTCCCTGCACTTCCCATATCTACACTACCATCTAAATCCAAATCCCTATTGAATAGATAATTAAACAGGAGTTTGAAAGCTCTGAACCACTCATAATACCACCCTGTATATCTTTAATTTACCACACTGTGTCTACAACCAGAGGGCAGTAATAATGGACACGTGTGTATTAGATTGTCATTCAATTCTTGCTATGTGATTTAATTTAGTTCCCTACTTACTTCAAAAACCTGTCTCAGTCCCTTTTTGGGGATCACTCTCATGAGGAAGTCTCAGGTAGAAAGTGGAATCCCTCTTCCAGTAAAGAGGAGGGCAACACACTGTATAGCAGAGCTAACCTCTAACAGCTAGAAGGAGGTGCCAGAGTGGTGAGATGGCCTAGATGTATGGTGGATGAGGAAATGAATCACTTTGTCAGCAGCTTATCTTTCAGCAACTGAGAATGTGTTAGCAATCACCCTCAGCAAGCATTTTGCCATCAGTTGCAAGTGTGTGAGTTTGCGCCTTCATTAAGCCTGAGCATTAGTAGTCTATATGCTATCTGTAGTGGATAGTGTAAAGCTTGAAGAAATAGGGTATGGGAACAGGTCACACTGTAACAGCAAGTCAAAGCAGTTGTAAAGATTCAAATACTGGGGAATGCATACAGAGGAAAATGAAGTTGTGATTTCTGATGTCAGATTTGTGCCAAAAATCACAACATTCTACAATTTGTGGGTAAGCATTTCAATTTTTGTGATCACTCCATTAATGATTTGCTGATTGCTGTGCTCAGACAGATGAATACCAGATCAAGGCTTCAAAGAGAACCTGCTGAAATTGAATTTATTTGTAAATTTGGTTACATTGCCTCAGGACTTAATGGGGACATTGGATTTTTCTCTCATTACAAGAGATGATTTGACCTCATCTTCCTCTGGATGCTCTTCCCCAGTGTTTGAATCTTTACAACTGCTTCAATTCAGTTTTCACTCACCAGTTGATTAATAGATTTTTAAAGAGCCTAATCAGAATGTTCCCATCAATAAGAAGATCCACTCCTCATTAAGATTTAACCCTTGTAATTTCAGCACCTACATAGCCTCTGTTCAACTATTAACTATGTGTTTCACATCTCACTTCTCAAAAAAAAAAAAAAATTGAATTCCCTTTTGGTTATCTATCATCTCAGTCAGAAGGCTAGATGAGGTGGCAGTCTTAAAGGATAATATGCCATACAGTAAATTTAGTAAGGACAAGGTCTCTTTACAGCTACCTCTGAAATTCATCCCTGAAGTAATTTTGAAGTTTCATGTAAACCAATTAACCCATGTACCTGTTTTTTTTCTCCCAAAATTTACATGGATCTGATCTGAGGAGGAGACACATCTTAATTCCCTTGACATATGATACATGCTTGCTTTCTGCCTGCAAAGGACAAAACCAGTTTAAAAAAAAAAAAATCATCTAGATTGGTTTGTTTTTTTTTCTCTAAAGCAGAATGAGTCAGAAATTAAGCTGTATCCTCCTAAAGCATCTCTTGATGGATCTGGGTCTGTGTCCTGCTCTATTACTAGTTAGTGTGTCTGTCTTCCCCTGTGTGGTGCGAGGGCTTATTCTGCAAGAACACAAACAATGTCAGTGAATTTCTTCAGAAAATATCCTTACTTGACATTTGCAGAGCAGCTACATGTGATTCTAGCCACCCATTCTCAATACATTATGCTCTACTGCAGAATTCCTCCACTAAGGCATTCTTTGGGATGGCAGTTCTCCAAAAGTCTGTGCCATCTGCATCCTCTCCTCCTCCTCCTCCTCCTACTTGAGTACTGCTTGTCAGTCATTCACAGGAGAATATGTATCAGGCTCAGCACTGGATGAGGAAGAGGAAGCTACTTAGATCCTGGTAACTGGGTAATATGCCGTAGAGCCAGGGACTGAATGGAAATAGGGTGCAGGACCACATGAGGATGTGAGGTAGGAGAAGTGGCTGAATGGGGATGCAGGGATGCATGGGAATGTAGGGTACGAGGAGTGAGTGAGGTGGTGATCCAGGAATACATGGGAATATGGGGATGAGGGGTGGATGGATCAGGGATACATGGGGGGTGTACAAGGACAAGGCAGATATTCCTGACTGAATGGGAGAGGCTAGGGGTTAGGCAGATTCTGCATGGGCTTCATAGCTCCCTAAGAGTCCCTGCCCTCCTCCCCTAAAATCTGCTCCATACTTGTCCTACCCACACCCAAATAATCCTCCAAATTCACTCCCAGCCTCCTTCCCTTTCCCTCATCTCTCCCGTTAACACTGACTCCCTCCAACCTTTGCACTGCTTCTGCAGTAAATACATTTCTCTATTGTACTTTAAATTCATTATTATTCAAAGTTCTGCGTTAATATGCCTGGTAAGTAATCTGTCAACCTACGTTTCCTGAATCTCTTTTGTTGTCTGTATTGTTACAAACATAATTGCTGATTGGTATTTTGAAAGAAATTACCGAAATAATTGAAACCAGAGTGATTAAATTGTGTAATTTTGGCAAATAAAATCTATAGAATTTTGCGGAATTTTAAAATGAGCCCAGACTTTTTAAATTTTTTATGCAAAATTCCTCCAAGAATAGTGCTCCTGTTTTCTGTTAGATTTAGTTGAGGATGAGGAAATATGTAAGTTTATGAAACAGCAAGACTCAACATGTGAATTCACACTATCATGCATTTTTTCTGCAGCTGGAAACTGTTTTGTCCATAGAAATAAGGAGCCATTTAACAGAGGTGGTCATGCTCATATTGTCATGATCTTGTAGTTTTCTTGTGATAATAAGCAAATGTGCATATGGTATTATTACCCTCTTCAGTATCATGCGTAAACTTAAGTGTACTTGGTAAATTTTGATGCATTTCTCTGTACATTTTCTGGATGTTAGAAATTCAGAGCCATGTGATGTCAGTTGCTTTAGTAACAAGTACTTCACATCTTCAGTAATTACATAAAGCTCATATTTAGTATCTAAATTACAGCTGCCCTGTTGCTGCACAAGCTTGCATATACGCATAGGCCCTCTAGCCCAAATAAGTCCTATAATTTCTTTAGAAGATTGTTTTGTCTATCTTCTTTGCAGGCTATCCTATTTTGAATTGAGCATCCTACCTTTGATGTATAAATGAGAGGAAATGAGAGGTGAGCAGTTGTTGCATATGGAGAGAAATAGGATTGATGTGTGCAGAAAACACTCTATAAGCTAATTTACATTCAGTAGTAATTTAATATCAACTTTGTGCAAAATATCATTGCAATCCAGCTTACTTATTTAAATAAATGGAAACAGTTGTATTTTTATGATAAACATTTGTGCCCCATAGGTAAAAGCTATTTATTTTCAATGTCACTGATGTTACATTATGCTTCTTTATCAATTTAAATATATGAGAGTTAAAGCTTTGGGGGTCAGATGAATACATGGAATAGCTTTCCTAGAGTATTTAGCCTGAACAAGAAAATTATAGCCACTCAGGTAAATCTCAAGGCACTCCTTTCTTTCTTTCTTTCTTTCTTTCTTTCTTTCTTTCTTTCTTTCTT